>JAQGDQ010000575.1:0-42500 GCA_030141605.1 Tubiluchus corallicola | reverse complement strand
TTAATTACTTCAAATTCTTTACTCCCATCAAAAATAAAAATTTATCTGCATCGCTGATAAGAAACAATTCTGGTATAATTACACTGATGAGATTACATAATTTTAGTCGAAGATCATTATAAACGTGGACGCTGCTTCGATTTCATTGTAATCTTTATCTAAAGTCGGCTTTTGGGTCAACTATTAACATTAGCTCAAAGAGCTATTATCGCCGACTGTAAATAACAACTTACAACTACATAACAGAGACTATTATTACCCCACTTTTGCCCAAAATACCACGCGCCAGGCAGGGCAACAGCAGGTACCATTTTTAAAGTCTTTGGTATGACTCGGCCGCTCTATCGAACTCACGACCTCCCAGACTGAAAGCGGGCGCGTTACCACAAGGCTAAACCGTCTGATATTTCAAATATACAATATAATGAATGGTTCGTGTGAATGATATAATTTCTTGCCAAATTTAACAACCCGATAATTACAACTACTAAGTTTTCCCACTAAAACAAGCTTTGAGTATCTCAAAGCGATAAATCATATTCATTATTGGGCATCATCTCTCTCGTACATAAAAAACCATGATAAATAAAACTAAACAAAACAACAAAATGAGCATTTAATTAAAAAAATAAAGATCACTTAAATTAAATGCTTGACATCTCGATGATCACGCGGAAGTTTCTCAGAAGCAGTAATGCAAGAACTCAGTTCTTCAAAAATTTTCTTGATTGTTAATTTCGAAATAGTAAACAGTAATAAAAGGTAACAAGATTTGGGAAAGCAAACTAAATAACTAAGTTCCGGTAGCGCCACAATCACCCACATTAAGCAGCAGCTGTCATTCAGTGCTGGATCCTGGATCCCACATTTAAAAAAACTTCTGTGTTTAATGTAAAAACTTGAAACAACAAATTTCGCTTACATTTTAATTGGCAAGGAAATTTTCGTGGCTAATAAACGAGTCCGGGTCCTTTTAACAGACTTTACGTTAGATTTGTGTAAGAACTACGCTTAGTTGTTTCAACAATAACTATTGTATGTACAAGAACAAGAACGTTTAGTACAAAAGCTGGCAGCCGGAACAAAAATATTTGATTTTTGACTTAAAATGATGGACGAGTTCGCAAATATACGTAACTGTGGTGTTTAGAGTTAGCTAACATATGAGAAGTATGTACTATGTGGGGTAATATTTAGATAGGTAAAAATTACTTGTAACATTTTACTTGTAAATTACTACTTAATTAAAACAGTATCGGTTACTTATTTTGATATTTAGTTAAACAATTCTAATAATTACGATAATTAAAACAATAATTTTAGAGTGTTAATTGCTTCACAAAATATGGCACACTCAACAAGTCAAGCAACAAGAAATCATTCAACACACTCAACAACTTTTCCGTTCATCTGTTAAACTCGAAATTCGAATTAAACAGTGACACTCTCTCGATTATAATCAAACAATTCGAAGCCTTTATCGTTTCCAATTACAATAAGCCCATTAGGCCATTGTAGACTTAAATAGTTAGCGGGACCACACATTGTAATGTTTAAATTGTCAAACTGCGGCTGTCATACCAGGATCGTGGAATCAACGATCCATCTGTGATTTAATCTTTGGTTAGATCACCAATCACTTTCTTAAAGCAAAACCGGACCCAGTCTTAAAGTGTAGGTCAAAACAATCTACTCTTTGAAATATTGAAAGGAAACATACTACTTTTTCAAAAAATGATTTATGTGAAAGAATTATTACCAAACAAACACAATTTCACGTTTGCGATACTAGTTCTTCACTGTTACATGCATTTCGCCATTCGCTAGTTAGACGGGCATTAGCGCCTGCATTTCTGAAACGCGTTGCACAAAAGAAAAACAAGTGTCGTACGTCTCAGTTCAGATGCGTTAGTTTGTGACGAACTACACACGTTCAACAACTCATGCGTCAACACAGCGGTAAATTTGAAATTTTATCTGAAAATTTGTCTAGTTTTAGCCTGAATATCTTACAGTAACACTGTACCTTAATTTCCGCTTTTGCAAACTTTTGTGCAACACGCTCGTGGAATATTTTTGCAGTTGAACATTGTTAGTTTGTGATGACATCAATAGTTAGGCTCGGCTGCCGTTAATTAAGTTTTTAATCTATTATTTAATTAACAGAAACACTTTTGCAGTAGTAACCGTATGCTTTTTATCGTACTTGAAAATGGGTTAGCATATGAATAATAATTTTTACTAGGTCTATCAACTGCTTGCATTTCACCATTTGCTCGGGATTCCAAAGACAAGCAACCCGTTTTTATAAGTTCGACATCTGCAGCTTGTTATGGTTGTAGCAGGAGCGCAATCTTCATTATCGAGGATTATCTTGTTTTTAGGTGAGACCTTCGATTAGCAGAGCTGCCTTGGCCATGTTTGAATGCCAGTACATCCTCTTTCAACGAGATAAATACGTGGAAGAGTCTGCAAATGATTCTTGCTGGTGGTCACCTATCCACTTAATAAACAGACTCCAGGGTGCTTAATTTTAATTTATTAAAAAATCGTTTATGCTGCATTCATTCTCATATCTTCGTGTGCTTTTTTGAAAGGGCACGCGCAGAAGAGACGAAATACAGAGTAGTCAGCTAAAACAAATTAGAAAACTCCATATTTGTTTCTGCCAAATAAGTCCACAAAACAGGCAATTGCAGGTAATTGCTAACGTGGCAGCTTAGTAATGTTTTCCAGCTTCGTTCAGCGACCCGGAATCAACGCAGCTATTGTTACTCAGCAAAGCAGTGGATATTAAAATTTCTCAACTAAACCTCTTAGTTAAACAATTTCGAGAAGAGATTTAAACATAGACAAACATTCATGTAATATTACTGATGATCTTAGTAGCTCTGTCATTAGGAAACACTCGTGTAGTACTCAAACAATATAATAATGATAATGATAATAATAATAATAATAATAATAATAATAATAATAATAATAATAATAATAATAATAATAATAATAATAATAATAATAATAATAATAATAATAATAATAATAATAATAATAATAATGACAATAATAATGTATTATTCTACGGCATATTAATTAATTGAGCCCTTTTCAAAGGGATAATTCAGCATAATTCTGCTCTCATTCTGTAGTAATTTCACGGTAATTTAACTTTACGTAATCTCTGGAGGCCCCTCAGTTGGTGGAGGCTCATGGTCGCAACTAATAAAGCCTGTGCCTTATCCACCACTGCCTTGTACGGAAATTTTATGAAGTAAATCATTTTCCATGTTCATTAGCATTAAAATTAACGTAAGATCAGAAGATGTGCTAGACGAAAGAGGCGAAACAAGAGAGGAGCGGAGAGGATTTGATTTGGTTTATTTTTCGAATTGGGCCCACCGCGACGAACGGGGGGCAAAAAACCATCAAAAATCGCCATTTTTGGACGTTTTTTGCAAAACTTATACCTCTTATTTCTGAAGAACGGGAACGGGTCAGGGGCGGTGCTGGCCATGGGTAGATAGCCCGTTCAGCGGTGGGTGTCATAGGCGTATTTAGAATTTGCGAGAGGGCCACGGCGTCCCGTAACGGGCGTTTTCCCTGACCCAACTCCGGATTTTTTTCGAAATTTTGACCAAACAGCTTGCGGAAAAAACGTTCTAGCGGCGCCTGGTGGGACTCTCGGAAAGAGATATATAGCTCTTTAGAAAGAGGAAGAACAGGGCCACACGATTATGTGGGCTATATTTTAGGACACGTCCATAAAAAGGTGTACTGACGAGTTAATTAGATGTTCTATTTTCGACAATTTTCGCTTAGAAAACTGCTGACGCAAAGAATTTGTTCTGACGTCATCCATTATGCTCTGCCTATAACCTTATAACTTTAATTCAGTAAAAGCTGCTACTGGCTTTGGGTTATAAATGAGGACTATGTAGGATGTTGGCGTATTTTTGATTATACGTGCATTTATACGCAAAAATTTTTGCGGGGCCTTTGCTGGTCATGTTATATTACTGATGATCTTAGTAGCTCTGTCATCAGGGAACACACATGTAGTGTTCAAACAATATCATGTAATATTACTGATGATCTTAATAGCTCTGTCATTAGGAAACACACATGTAGTGTTCGAACGATATCATGGAATATTACTGATGATCTTAGTAGCTCTGTCATTATGGAACACACATGTAGTGTTCAAACGATATCATGTAATATAATTGATGATCTTAGTAGCTCTGCCATTATGGAACACAGATGTAGTGCTCAAACAATATCACGTAATATTATTGATGATCTTAGTAGCTCTGTCATTATGGAACACACATGTAGTGCTCAAACAATATCATGTAATATTACTGATGATCGTAGTAGCTCTGTCATTAGGGAACACACATGTAGTGTTCAAACAATTTGATCTGTAAAATGGTACCACGCAAACATGTAAGAAATCTTACAGAAATCTTGGACAATGGTCAGCCCACGAAGATGTTTTCAAATAATAAAAAAAGTTAACACGAATGACTATAATAGCCACAATATAGTAGTAGCAGCAGCAACAACAACATTAAGAACAGCATAGCAACGACAGCAGCAGCAATAGCAACAGAGAAGGAACAACAGTAACAACCACAACAACGACAACTATGACAACATCAATATTTACAACAACAATGACAACGACAACAACAATAACAGCAACGGCAACAACCACAACAACAACAGCAACAATCACAATAATGACAACATCAATATTTACAACAACAACAACTACTACAAAAACAACAACAATAGCAAACAGCAACAACAGCCACCGCCTTCGCTACCACAACAGCAGCGAAGTTGCCAATTGATTCTCATTGGCAAATTTTTTCTAAGATTTTAATCTGTTTGACGATTCACTAAGAAGTTCATGTCTCACAGGGCGATATATTTTATAGTAAAGATTTATGATATATTTAACCTATTAAAGAAAGCCAAGAGTCGAGCGGCGACCACTGACCAATACTGTAAAGTATAAATCATTGAAATGTCTCGTTTAACTTTCCTGGGAAAATCTAACACGACACCTAGGCTTACAACACAAATCTCATTACAACGAAACAAAATTTGATGCTATTCACGAATTTATTGAAGCATTTTAAACGATAGTTACATGAAGACATTTAAACCCGAGAAGCTGCAGCTAAAGACAAGCATGTAAGCTTGTTGTCCCATCTTTCTATATGTAGCAAGTTTTAGATACATATATACGCTGTAGGTAGAGAATATATAGGTACGCAAAATTCCAAAAGTTGAAATTCGTAGCTGGTAGCAAGGTAAGGTAACTACATGCGCACAGATTAAAATTTTTATTATCCAAAACTGCAATATTTTTCAAAGTTAAAAATACTCGCATCACATCAATGTCTTGAGGTGTTTTTTATACAAAATAAACTCTACAACCAAAAATTGAAAATTAGAAATATTTCACAACAAAACACATCATTTATAACTAGACATATTGTCTACATCGTGAACATTCAAATTATACAAAAACATGTCAAGGTCACAAAAAGTTTTTGGTGCAAATAAGGCCAAATGTGATTCAGGTAAAAATAAACTTATGAGCTAAGATAGTATACTTATGATATGACAAAGCTGACAGATATGTTCAAGATTTTCAACAAACAATTAAAGTATCAAAATGTGACAATGTAGGTAGTACTTAACTACAACAAAATGACTAATTTGACAATTTAGAAATAATATCACAGACTGGAACTTAAACAATGTAGATAAATAGTTAAAATTATACAAAAGCAAAGAACTATGTGAAGTAAGCTAGCATTCTGTCGTATAATAACGATGAAATACATCAAAGTCAAAAGCAATATAATTAGTTACAGATAGATGCAAATATTGTTTTAATATTCTGCAGTTTAATTATTATTATTAAATGTATGAAAGCCAAAAACTTTTGTTTAAGAAAAAGCTGACAATTTTTTATTATATGTAACACCGGTTACACCACATCACAAAACATTTCTGAAAGCAACAATGTCACCGGTATGAACTTTTAACAAACATGCAATACTTTTGCTAAGACTTAAAAAACGAAACTGACAAACTTTCCTCAATGAAAAGAAGTTGTGCTCGGAGCTCTTTTGTGATAAAGGTTAATTATGATTTCACTGCACGAATTATGTAATTAGGCAGAAGCATCAAGCATCCAAGGGCAACTAGATAATTTTAGGTGGAAGCAGCAAGAGCAATGATCGTGAAATGAACCTCGTTAGGGTCTCTAGCCATGAACTGTTTGCACACTTTTGCAGCGTCCTGGAAAAAATGTATAAACATTAAATCTTCGTTCAGTTGTGGGATCTGCTCTGTTAACGACTTCTACTGGTAGAAAGTCAACATTTGTTGGTTTCCTTAAATTCTCCCACGGGCATGCCGTGTTGAGGAGCTGCGAAACTTTTAACAAAAATGGCTTCATTTCTGAGTGCCAGACGACTTGTTGGAGATTTATAATTTCTTCATAACACAATGTTCACGTAAGTTTAGCCATTCAAAAACCCTTACCTAATAATCATTGATTACGTGGGGACAGAGCAAAAAGTGGAAGAAAACCAAGAGAAAGAGGAACAACTGTACATGTATGTATAAATGATACAGAGTGGATTGTATGCACGACACAGATATAGACATTTTTTATTTATCTCCTCAATTACACCAAAATATAAATAGACTATTATAATTGCTATAATTAATTATTAATTACAATAAATTATGCATAAATAAAAGTGCAGGGGAGGGGGTGCAGGAGAAAGGGGGATGCAATAAGAAGCAATAACAACAGTTAGAGTCCAAGAAATGTAGAAGTATGTCATTTCATCCTACCCGGTGGAACAATTGAAACAAGAAGCAGAATAAGTAGTGTGTGTGTGTGTGTGTGCGTGCGTGCGTGCATGCATGCGTGTGTGAGGGTGTGCGCGCGTGTACTTGTTCATTCAAAATTAGCGTTATTATTAAAAGATGATGTCATCGAAAGCTTATAATCAAAAGCTTATATATGCAAATCCTTTAGAGAGACTTGGAGCTTGGCAGAGCTGTGATTTTTGCCAACTCTGCCAACCACACGCATGCATTTTGCAACATTCACTGAGACATGCAAACAATTTAATGTTCACGTAATTCTTTATACAGTATTTCGTTTTTTGAGAGCAGCTTCACTTGCACACGACCACACAATCTGACCTCAGATTGCACCACATTTGAAATGCAGCTCCGCCTATGCACAACAGTGTAATCTAGGCAGACACTGGTCTTTTTTTGAAATTCAGCTTCGCTCATACAATACACGGCAGTGTAATCACCGACACAAACTCCTCCGCTTCTGAAGCGCAGCTTCGCCCACACGCATAACAGACAAAGGTGACGAACTTTCGTGAAAACATGTACTTAATATACACGAATATTTCAGTGCAATTAAAATTTCTTACGCGCTTTCTTATCTAAACTTACCACTTATAGAAGCATTCAAGTTAAGAATAAGAAAATATTTGCAAAGCAACACAAAATAAACGAGCAGAAATGCTGGAATACATTACACTGCACAACAAAAATCATAGACGGATTCACGGATGTTTTTAACGTTTATTCTTTAACTTAAAAACTTCTATGAATCCATCTAGGATTATTTTGTGCTGATACTTTCAAGTGATGGTTGCCAAATCGTTTAAAATCTTACATCACACGGCGTTTTGAAGTTTTCCCACTATCGAAACGTATTTTCTATTTCGCAATGCGGGAAAATTACTATAGATAACCATATATACAGTTGTACATTCAGAATGAATTGAATTTAGGTTTGTTGTTTCACAAAAAGTGAATCGAGAGCTTTCGAGGCTCTAAAATGGCGCACTTCTTACGTTAAGAATTAAAGTTTCACACCAAGTAATTCGCCCAGAATAAATTAATATTTCGATATACTTTATGGGTGGCTATGTATACAATTTAAACTGATATCTATGATTATTGTACTCTAGGTATATCGACCTATATAGTTCACAGGTAAGTGCAAATCATGCAGGAAAGCGGAGATACTTATTTTATATACATATCTATAATAAACATATAATACGTAGATTAAAGTAGTAATATCTATTGCTACTCTCATACACAACTTATACATGACATATAATACATGACATAACCTATAGGCTTATAGATGTATAGGTTTACATCCATGTGTATATAAGTTTTGCTAAACATACATATAGACTAGTTTTGATTATTTTTAATGCCTTCTACAATCAATCTAAAACGTAATTTTCAAACGTCGAATTAACTTCAACAAACGTCAACAATACAGACTCAATTTACACAAATTTAATGTTTGTAACACTGTACGTGTATTTTTAATTTTCTAGGCTAAACGAAACATTTCTAAGCCCAGAAAAGTCACATTTTAACGCCATAACCAAACACCTGTGGTGACGACGGTACTCACAACGAGCCGCAATGTTTGTATTGCACCATTTTAACATTCTGTGCACAAATAACCGAACTGTTAAACTCACCAGGCTATAAATTGACCAGAAACGTTAAAACTTCTTTATATACGAGCTTAACACTTAGACAAAAAGTAAACGCAAAAGCAGGACTCATTCGTAAAAATTATTTTATGAGTGTCCTAGTCCTTTTTCCTGAAACTGAAAATGGAATTTTTAACTCAAGTTAAAATATTTCAAACCAGTTTTTTCACAAATGATTTCAAACTTTATTTCACATAAATGCTTAATAAAAAACAATCTTATTTATAAGAAATTCATTGTTTTTCTTTGCTTATCATATTCTGTCTTTGTTACCCGGTAATTTATACAACAGAAGAAAATGAACTAAAAATGTCATCTCATAATCATAGAAGCATAAATAATACTTTCAAGCATAACGATTTTATTACAGTACATTATTTGTTTACTTATAATGTTTGTTTACTTATAATCTTTTAGCATTTCATTTTTCTGATATTTTTTGTAATTTTCGTTGCCTTTTCTTTTAGTTTTGGTGGCAGTTTTTTTTTACTAAATATTTTTAAAATGTAAATATCATAGATAAATTAATATAATGTATAATTTATTTTATAATGGCAAAAGTAATTAGTGTGCGAATCACCACACTAATCATCGTAGTGTTAATCTCAGAATCATTTATATCAATTGTTACACGAACAAAGCAAACAAGGCGTATGGGCTAAAGTCATGGTGAGAACACGTACTCACACCGGAGATACTTCTCCGGTTCGGTGGCTCATATTGGAGGCAAAATCTTGATAACGAGCTAGATTCCGGTCTTGCCACGACCACACAAATCGAGTTTGCCTGCTGTCTAATTAATGAGTGCTCGATTCTGTTTTGCATAAAAAACTCACAGTACGAACACAGGACCACAAAACTGGATTTCTTTCAAGGAATTTATTTGCAGATGAAGTTACCAATTTCTAAGACTAGGTAGAATCTACCAACCAGGGAGGGTAAATTGGGAGGTAAAGTCTTAACAGTTTTACTATTTTTACAGTAAACTGTAACTGTGAATTGTTTATTCAATGCCATGCATAGATATTTCTTTTAAATTGCAACTGGCTAATTATTTTTATAGTGAATGATTGTATGTTTTTTATCTCTTTTAATTCTCCTTTAAAATGCATTGAGATCTTCAGATGGAGTGCGTTTTCAATAATAAACTGTTGTTGTTTTTATTGCTGTTGCTGTTCTTGTTGTTGTCGTTGCTGTTGTTGTTTTTGTTGCTGTTGTTGTTGTTGTTGCTGTTGTTGTTCTTGATGTTGTTGTTATTGTTGTTGTTGTTATTATTATTATTATTATTATTATTATTATTATTATTATTATTATTATTATTATTATTATTATTATTATTACCATGGATGTAGATATTATATTATAGGATGTAGATATAGGATGTAATATTTTCCTTGCAGCAAGTGATATTGCAGTCAGTGATCTGGCAAAAGAAATGGATTTACGAGAAACAGTAGCAAAAAGACGCCTCAAGCAAGTTGTCGGTGTTTGGGAACCAAAAGTTAAAAACTAAGACGTTAAGTAGACGTTAAGATAGACAGTATTAGCGACAACAAAGCAAACAACTAGATTAAATCGCTTCGTAGAATAACGGATGTCCTCTGATAGTGGTGCTCTTCGAGGAATCAAAGTTCACGGCAGAGGCTTCGATGTTTTTTGCACTTAAGACTAACTTACGTTCACATTCTGTTGACAAATTACAAAGCGAGGCCCTCTGTACATACACGTAACAAGACATACACGTAAGTCATAATGGTGAAATTTGTCATTTCTTATTAAAATATTTAACTCTAAGACATGCGCGAGACAAATCTCGAAAGAATCTAGGGTGTCATGTTGTCCGTAATCGGTACACGTCGTCGGGAACCCCATCTAGAATACAAACTTTGCTCATCCATTCATAATAGTAGAAATTTGCGGATCCAAGATCTCAGACAAAATGCCGGAACAAAACAGTCAGCTCACAAGCATATGATTTGCTCACAACGCCAGAAAATCTGTAAATTTTAATTTTTTACAACCCTATAACAAAATTAGTTTCATTCCTATCGTTTAGTTTAAGAAGATCCACTAAATTTAACGATGAAACGGGGACGGGAGCTCAAACGTGTGGATGCCTGGATCCGCCCTGCGAACTGCCTGAAATTCAATCATCATCAAGAAAAAAAAATACGCTGCGTAGGAGGCGATAAGAGGTGCCTAGTATTTGTGAAAGTCAGCGCCCGGAAACGGTCCGTGTGAACACTGTAACACGAGCTAACACAACCTTTAGTCATAGATCATAACGTTTAGTCATAGATAAGCGATAACGCACAGAACTTATAAAATTACGTTATAGTTGTCAGTGGACTATTAGATTTTAGAGACTAATAATGATCTTGTATAAAGGGCTGGTAGTCAAACTACTGAAAATACAGACCACTAGAGAAACCAGTTACCCTAGATCAGTGGTCTTCAACCTTTTTTAATGTCGTCCACCCCTAGTGGTGATTAAGTAGAAGCTGTCCACCCCCACCCCGAATAAGTCTCATTAAAAATCTCGCGTTTTTAAGATTTAAAATCTATGTTTCATATCTCATTTCTACGACTAAGAAAACAGAAAAAAGCAGTTTCTTTTAATTTTGTTTAACTTTTACATATTCATCCATATATTTACACACCTCATCTCAAACTAAGAGGCTCAAAATACACAAGATAACATTTAGACGCATTTCCTTCACTAAAATAAAATTGCAGACAATGTTTGCTATATTTGGTACGGTATCAATAAATTAAACAAATAGTTATCCTTTAAAAGAATCAGTGGCTTGGCTGCTGTTGCACTTTGTCTGCTATTAGGTTGAATCGAGGTCTCACACGATTTCAAGTGCAACTCGCATGAGAGGATCCTAGGGCCTAGATTACAGGACGGGGAGAAGGAGTTAAAAATGAAATATTCTTATGAATTTAGATACCAATAGTGCAAATGTATAATTAACAAATCAAAAACTAAGCCATATCGTAAGAGTGAGAACCTGGCTTTAGGAATCCAAACCTAAATATCACAGCAACAGACTGATTAAACGTTGGGTTATTGTCACAACTCAAACCTTGAGTGGAAGCTCAATGAGCTGACACACTTCCAACTTTTGCAAGTGTGTCACCTAACTTTTGTCAACAGATTTCCCCGACATTCATTTTATTTTTCCCACAAGTGTAAAGCAAAGCTTTGCATAAAACCATGGATGTCAACTATCAGTAAATTAGGTATTGATGCTTTCAATGTTGCTGGGCAGTTTCAATTTGGTTGGCAAATTCTAGGAACGACAGAAAGGCTCCTAAAAGCAAAAGAAATCTGGCCACATCTGCTTAGTATACAACTCATCGTGAGGCTTATGTTACCCCAAACACCTGTGTGTGAGGCTCAGCATCTGTAGAAGTTTTACTATAGACAAAACCAGACGACAACAGCTGCTGATAGGGGGAGCCAGAAGAGGCATATCAATAAAAAGTTGGTGGGTTAATGGAAACAACACACGGTACTAAGCAACTAGTAGAGTCTTCCTGTATTGCTAGTATATGCCCATGTATTTTCATGCAGACAATCCCACAAGATTACAACACTCAAGCCTGTCAAAGATGAGTGCTTGTGGCAACACCGGAAT
Organism: Tubiluchus corallicola; assembly: GCA_030141605.1. Lineage (NCBI taxonomy): Eukaryota > Metazoa > Priapulida > Priapulimorpha > Priapulimorphida > Tubiluchidae > Tubiluchus > Tubiluchus corallicola. Next base: position 30,274 of record JAQGDQ010000575.1, on the reverse strand, counting down.
CTTTGAATATCAATGATAAGTCTTTATAAAGGGACCACATTAGAAACTTGGGATACATTCTCCCAAAGTCAGTACGGCTGATAAAGTCACGGGGAAGTCAATATTCCCTTACCCCAAAATTATGTATCGACCCACATTAGGACAACAGAAAATGGTTCTATGACTCAGATATTATTGCAATTTCTTTCAACAATAAAGGAAAAGTGGAAACTATGCATCTGCAGCGAGTCACAAAATCAGAAATCATACAATCCTTGCAACAATCCAAAGATACTGCCATATTCGGCTCCTGTTTCAGGATTTCCGGAACTGGGGCATGCAACATCGCCGGGATAATTCCTCGGGGAGGAAATGAAACGAAAACAAAAACCGGAAAGTTACAGAGGAGAATATCAAATGTACTTTTCTATGAAACTCCAGCTAAATTTCCATCTCTTCTCTGTAGCATCTGCTCCCATAACACAACTTCACCTCTTACGGAAAATCCAACCATATGAATCATGCGATGAATTAATTTTACTATAGCCAATGGCATAGAGTACGAAAGAAGCAATATCAAAACATCTGTTAATTGCTCTACGTCACACCTAAAACATTAATATGAGCTCAGCAAGTAAAATTTGGTGTTTGTTTCATAAATATCTCCAAGGCTTATTAACTTACAAATGGTCAGTGACAAAAACTGATGACACTGCAAACTGTCAACCCTTTCCAGTTACTAATAATATGCCATTAACGACTCCACATACTGTAAAATCGTATTACCAGATTGGTTTGGTCTGATTTGGAGTCAAACCCTGTTAACTATACCTGATAAACATAAAAACGAACACACCTATAATCTAAAACAGTTACTTACAAAAAACACATATGGATACAATTCAGTAAGCAAAACAAGCAATCAACTTATGGAACTCAGCTACCTTAAGTATAAAATCAAAAGACGGATTAAAAACATCTAAAACAGAACTAAAAAACAAACTACTAACTCACAAAAGACCCTTATCTAAAAACGATAAAGTAGAATTGATCAATAATTGGAGAATATAAAAAATGCTCTAGACTCATAAATTCATCATAATATAAGTGTTTATACTATAAAAATATACGACTCGTACGGAAACTTACATGGCAAAAAAAAGTAGCAAAAAGTATCAAAAAATATTAAAATTCAGCATATTTTATAAGTCACCATCATGATATCATGTATACAAATTTGTAGATATGTAATATAGTATTTTAATGTTTTTATTCTTATGATGTTTAACTTACAGCAACTCACACAATTGGTCACATCAGTCTGTCACTGACTGATTATACACTGATTTTATACGTGATGTAATTTCTTTTACACTGTACTAGTGTATAATTTTTACAATAAAGATTTCTATATATATACACGCACGCATGCACGCACGCACGCACGCACGCACGCACACACACACACACACACACATAAAACTACAATTTCACTGCTTTCAACAAAGCATCAATAAATATCTTCTATCACATGCAAGAATTCTGCTTGTCTGGACTTAAATCTCATTTTCTATCTGTAGCCTAAATCATAAACAGTCACTGGCATTGTTTACAGCTATATATAAGAAATTTGCCTTTGGAAAAACGTAATTCGATGATACCTAATCAAAAACTTTACCACCATACCACATGCGAACACATGTAAAAAAGACGAAGAATAAACTTGCTTACGTATATGTACATCTGACGTTCAGACAAAAATGTTTTCTTCTAATCAATGTCTTAGTGATGTAATCATAATTTTCCAAACACACACACACAAACTACACTGATTTTTGGTTTGAATTTAGATGAGTTTGCTTACTTCTGAAAAGCAGCACAAAGGGTCAACAAAAAAAATTTCATTGATTTAGCAGGATTTGAACCTGCGGCCTCCTACTCATAACCCAAACACTCTTGCCAACTGAGCCACTAAGGTTTTGTTACACAGCAACCTCAACCCTTTATGACAAACGCATCATCAATGTTTCCAATCATGCCAAAAGGCAACAATCTCTTTTTTCACAGTTTCTTTTCCAAGGCATTCCTTGTCAGCAAACAACTTACATAAGTGGAATTACTAAACTAACGGACATAATTAGGTACCTCAGATGAACATATGAAGGGCCATCAAAATATTACAGACTTTACAGCTACCACGAACTGAAATATACATTATATTAGACCATCCATTCAAACGGCCGTTTAATTTTAAAATAAACAACGACAAAGACACAATTTACTTTTTTTGGATATTTTTTGAAAAATACCAAAAGTTTTTGTGGACTGTGTTCATCAACTAGACCTAAGTAGAGAGGCACAGTTGCTCTGATGACATCAACATACGTGGAGACTACTACAAAAGACTCTTCTGCATTGACACTGACTGTAGATTTAATTTAAAATTATACTAATATCTCTGTACAGTCACCATCATAATAGAGCATCATAATGATAATGTATTTGAAGTTGGATCAAGCAGACATACTCGAAACTTATTTGAATTAAAAATGTATTTTCTACATTGACACAGGATTGTCATATCAACTTAAGAACATTATAATAAATGTCCACAAAAAAACAGAGCTAGGGTAATGTTAAGATGTTATATTAGACTCTTCTCTCTTTTCTCTTTCGTGTTTTGTGTCTTAAACCATATATAATCATGTTTAAAGTTTGACTATATTTAGGAACGATTGGCTTTTGGTTTTTGTTTTTTTGCTGTTGTTGTATTTTTGATTTTTGTATTTATAGACGTTTGTTTTTTTTAATAGTTGTGTTCTGCTGTCATTAGCGTTTTTTGTTTACTGTCTTTCTGAGAAGGGTGGTTGACTCGCTAACCTTTGGTTTTTCGCCACCCTTTCTCCCATGTTCGTTTGTATTTATGTATATTTTATTGTCAAATTATTGTAAATTTATGGAGAAAAATAAAAAATTACTTATTTACTTACTTACTAGTGATTGCTATGATTTGAAACCTGCCAATGAATCATATATTATTCAGCTGTCAATCCTGTACAACGCAGCGATGAGCATATTACATTATATAGAACTTTGTTATAGGCGAATCTTCAAATGATTGCAAAAGATTGAAATGTGCACCGATTGATCCAAAAATAAATATGTTCAGAGTTTAAACCAAACCCTACACATATGCCAAGTATCAACTTCTTAGATTACCCCAAAGCTGAGAAAAACTGGTGGCAGACAGACAGACAGACGGACAGGCAGAACCGATAATTCTATAGTTGCCCACTTTAGTTAAGGCAACTATAATAAGTGAATTCTGACTAATGATCAGCCATGCTTGTTGCACCATAGGACAAATCTGTTACAAGATATTCAGTGCCGTTGCGCCATCTAGTGGGCAGAATAGCAGTTAACAACATCACTTTTCAGAAAACCAGTCGAGCCACATTGATTAACACAACATTATTGCATTTATAATACTCCATATTGAATTTTTATTTGAAAAAAGTCGAATTCGTTGTTACCTAAATTAAAAAATAATTACGAACTTTCTCTCAGGCACATTTTACAGAGTGCAGAGCACAATCAAATCACTGGCTGACGTTGTGAATTCTTTATTCGTAAAATCTTGTCATATCCTTCAAAGAAAGGAATCAAAGTTTCGTTGCTTTGTTTGTGGCTGTCTTTAGTCAGCCTGGCAAAAGGACCAGGCTTAACTTACCTCACAGACTGCATGATTTTTGCAAGTGTCAACTGTCAAAGAAGTGCTCACAATGAACTTTCACACTTTCACCAGCTCCAAATAACACTCAAGGTAAGGCAGAAGCGAGTCAAAATTTCAGTCCTTCATACTACAGCTAAAATAAACATTTTGACAATGACAACAAACCTTAAGCAGTGTTGCACTGGAGGAGGGGCCATGGTTGATTGGAAACTGCTTTCTGCCATCTGTAAAATAAGATTCACAACAGTAAGATCATAACAAGCAGGAAAAACCTGAACTTTTCTCTTAAGATATGTGAAAGATCAGGCTGGCTGTATATCTGCAAAATAATGCTGCACAATTATTCCATTTAATCAAAACTTAACGCTGACCTTAAATAAAGGTTATCATTATTAATAATATTATTATTATTAATAACAACTGAAGTAGTTTTTTTTCCATTATAAAATAAATCTGAATTGTTTAAACAACTTTTCTAAAAAACATAGTACAGTGTACATATAGTCATCATCATCATCATCATCATCATCATCATCATCGTCATCATCATGTGCCCATCTTGTCTATTGCAAACATTGGGCAAGCAGAAATTCTAAAATAAAAGGAAACTGCCCCCAAGACGGGCAAACACAGCAGACGGGTAATTCAGTAAGAAACTAGACACTAGTATGCCAGTGGCTTGTCAGCACCACTTCCGAGTCAATATATATATAGTCAATAAATTATGAATACACATAACCCATTGACTGCACCCTTTCTAGGTAGATTGATTCCTATGATTTTACATAAAGAAAAGAAAAAATGTATTCCAGGATAAAAGCCAGTACTAAGTGCTACATTACTTCACGCCCTGAGAATAATTTCACCAAGCAAACTCAGTCTGGTTGGGTCACATATACAGGTACAGCAGATACCTGTGTATACAGATATAACAGCATACAATCCAGTTTGACTGACGAAAAAAGTCTTGTTAGCAGAAATGAAGCCACTGAAAACTTTGCAATGACAGTCTAGACGAGTCAAATACTCATTTGATAATATCAAAAGTGAAAGTCCTATGACGACATTTTCATCACCAAACATATCCCAACAAATGTGAGTTTCCAAGATCCCAAATTTCAAACTCTTGTGTTCATTTTTCCGATGTCGTAACCCAAGTTAATAGTACTTTTCCTCATTAAAACTCTTGCAAACTTTGCTCAGGAAAAAAATGTCTCAAAATATCTCATCAGTTCTTCTGGTTGTGACTGAACGAGATAATTTGAATGAAATAACAAACAGAGAGTGCAACAATACCTTACTTGGAGAATATTCACGTTAACATGAACGTACAAATATATATCACCTTATCTTACAATGCAGTTCTGTAATAACAATAGAGTTCAAAGGGGCAGGCTTTTTAGTTAAAACCGTTATTAATTGAATCTGGTTAACCGGTTAACCGTTCACGATGATGTCATACATATAAAAAAATATCAAATACACGTGACTTGCACGAGTAAGCGGTGCAGTTCAAATCTAGCATGCGCCAGCGAGAATATCCAAGACAGTGTAATCCTCGAATGAAAAGCTTTTTGCAATTTACGTTTACATGCTTCTTAGGCAAGCAGATTAATTGAAACAATATTTTAAATAGTACAATTTTATATAAGCGGGACATTGCTTAACTGCGTAAGCCAACTGAGAAAAGATACAAGGTTTCATTAAACCAAATTCGTAGAAAACTTGGCTAAGTAACTGGTTAGTGGTTTTCCAAATGGTTACACCAGTTAGCAGTTGGTTAAACAGTTTAAAAGCCTAACCATCTCAGCCCTAATAACAACAAATATAAAGAAGAAGAAGAAGAAAAAGAAGAAGAAAGGCCTCATGCCTGATTGGTTTAGTAATGGGATAGTTGTACACGGCATCCATTTTTAGGCCTAGGCACACAAGGAAGACAAGTGGCTAATGGCTAACCCATCGCTCGGCTACATATCTTTCCTCATCTAGTACATGATCAGGTACTCAATTAAAGTGGGGCACACCCAAGAACGGGTAGCCAGAAAGTACTGTATAAGTTAAGAATTGCTCGAAAACACCCCCGACATGAATGAGATTCGACTTCAGAAGTCCATATCCGTGGCCATCATCTTTCACAAACATAAAAGATGTGGGAAATTTTGAAGCAAATTTTGGGGTATTGCGTAATATGTTTTTCGAGATGTAGCTTTCTCCAGTTTGAGTGTAGGTGTAACGTACCGGTACTAACTAACATTGCATGTTCACTTGAGTTAGTTATCGTTAGTAAATATAGTTAATTAGACTCACCCAGCTCGTAAAGATCTCCCTGCTTTTCAACAAATGCCGCAAAGTGCCAGTCAACTTTTTGAACAGCCTACAAAAAATCAATACCACGTAACTCAACAAGCTGGGACATAGGGTTGCAATTTCATTGTGCATCCTACAGATAAGAACTTTGGGCATCCTAGTACACTTGCTGCTAGTTATGGCTCCAGGTCACAGAGCCACAAAAATCCCCCCCCCCCCGACTAATTCAGTGTTTTCTTTTGTTCGAATAAATGTATGGTTGCTCTATAGTTATCTCGTCTAAGTTCACGAACTCGTTTACTGACATATAGAAACCAAATACACAGAAAGATTAGTCACAATCACATTCAAATTTGAAAAGGACGGCTTAATAAGATATTTCTCTATATACAGGGATGAAAATGACAAATTGCAAAAAACTCTGAAACAGGCCGGGGGTTTGGGGGCCGCTGCAGCCAGCAACAAATTGCAATTTTGTGACCACAGAGAGCCTCTAAGTGGACTTAAAATACCAATTACCTTGTTTCATGCATAATTTAAAATACCCAACTATCAAGGATACATGATACCTAATTGTCTCAAAAACGCCTAAGTACTGGCCGCTCCTATGCAAAAGTATACAAAAACTGTCTGCAATTGACTCAAATAACTCCGCAGAATTGATTCTATATTTTTATACATAGAGATATACACGTGGTTCCACTGATGTACGTGATGTAAACAAAGTGACGGCCCGCCAACTAGCGGTGAACTTGTGAAATAATGTACTGGGTCCGTAAAAATTTTCACAACGAATTTACGCGATTTACAAAAATGGCACTACTGGTCTTCCAAAAACTTGGAATTTCGCGTATCCGCGGAAAATTCTCATCTCTGCATATAGATGAAGTCGATGCAGTTGAAAAAGTTTTGTCCTACACCAGCCTATACAAGGCTGTCTTAGCGCATGGGCATGGTAAGCGAATGCCTGAGGGCCTCGTGCTAATCTACATATGTGTTTTTTAATGTGCATATTAATTGTCCAAACGTTTGTGTTGATCAATCTTTGTTGTACAGCACGTTTTTAGTGTTTAAACCGTGATTTTGTCGGAAGTCCCAATACAATAAATATATGTTTAATATTACCCACCATTTACATGCTGAAAGGTTAAATTCAGTTTGTTTGGTGAGTGGAAAAATGAATGTAAATTGTGCAAACGAAACACTTGTAAGAAGTGTTCCAAAAAGATGCGCGTCCCCACAGAGCACTTTGAGAACATTCCGGTGTTTGCTTTAGGACCTGAAATGAGCTCATCTGGATCATCAGGTGATGACTCTCCGGTCAAAAGCACTAAAAGTGCAACACGCTACACTATCAACCAAAACAATGCCTGGTCAGCACCAAACAGCCCTGCAAGTAGTCGTCGGGCTCGCTCTCGTGTTGGCAAAAAACTAGACCATGCACTGCTTTGCTCAGAAATCTATAACGTTGTTAAGACGGCCAGTAGCAATGCAACGTTACCTCTGTCTGACCTTCGTGAGCGCTTGCCTCATGAGCCGTTGATATATCCTGTAAGCAAAATAAATCATGAAATATAGAAAATTAACAAACAATTCAAATGCGAATGAAGTTTACTGCTATATGCCAAGACACTTTTTAATAAAAACTACAGAACGCATGCAATTAAAAAATGGTTTTACAGCCTTAATTAAAGTTGGATCAAACATTAAACGTAGATTTATGCTCGAATATGAAGCTGAATTTACACTGTTGCTTAAAGGTAAATGGGCAACGGCAATTTGCCTTATTCTTTATTATAAAGCAATCTACTCCCAATTGTGAATTGATTCATTTCAATAATTTGAGCTCGTAAATTTTTGCCAAACAGAGAATATAGCAGTGTTCCAATACGTTAGGGCAACAGTCCAACAGAGGCAATTCTGTTTTCTTAGTTACCAAAAAACAGGCTCAACCGTTACTAACCCAAATTAACAGTGAGCAGGCAAGTTTTTTTTTAAAAAAAAGCAATGCTATATTTCTGGTTGAAAAACCATTTTTTCCCTCATGCTCATTACTTTCTTCATTCTTTTAGTCTAGCCAGTGTTTCTGTTACATTACCTAATAAATCTTCAATTGTGCACTAAATTTCTTCATCACACTTTTCACAACTGAACAAGCAAAACAATGCTCCACGATACTCTATTGTCCGAATATAAAAAAGTGCCCTGTCTGGAATGCTGAGGATCATGGAAAACAACAGTAAGCTGTCAAAACAGTTAATGCTTAGGGAGCCTTACAGAAGCTGTGGATCCACGTTTCAAGCAGCGTGCAACATTTACTTACTCAGTAAAGTGAAAATAGCTTTTCAACAGAACACTGTTAAATTGAGATATCTACCTTTTCAGTCTCCATATACTTTGCTCTCTCTTCTGGCTTCATGCCCTTGGTAGCATTCAGAAACTTCTGCAGTTTCCCGCCGTCTTTCAGAGCCAGTTTCTCCGTGTTGTTGAGTAGGACGTGCAACAATGCGACGGTACCGCAAGCGTTGCCCACTGTCTGCTTGCTAAAGTACAGGCTTTCGCTTAGCTTCTGCTTAGAGCCTTTCAACTTGGCTTCCTCCTGCTTGACATAGGCTTCATGCTGCAACAAAACAATAAGGTAGGCCTTTTTATGCCGTAGCAAAAAATAGGAATTAGTCAGCAAAGTATCAGGTAATTTAAATCGGTTAATTACTTACACGGGAAAAGTGAACAAAGGGATTCAATGTGACAAACAACTTACAAATGTTACAGACGTAAGTCTTCCACTTCGACACGTGCAATTGCATATAAGAGAAAAGGTTAACATGCTAGATGCCTTCACCTTTAGCTTGCATTACTTTAAGATGTATGCTTAAATGTTTATATATTTATCGCAGGTAGAGCTCAAGAAACTGCTTGAATTAAACTTTCAAACACTTGAAGACAGGAAGAAAGGCAATGTTAAATTATGTCCCAAAAAACTTTCCATGCAAAATTATTTTACTTATCATTTTGCTTACCTGCTTGAGATTTATGTAACTACAAAAGAAAATTATTAATTATTAATTATTTAAAATGCTTTCACCAATTGATAAAATGTCACTGACTCACCCTGCAGGGTGCACCACTCACTAACCAGAAACTTTTCTTTATCTTATTGACAAGATACAGTAACTTTAAATTTTACTTAGTTAGTGACATGTGCACTACGAATGCTCTGATTATTTTTTCAAACTTTACAGAATGTTATCTAAACTTGTTTCAAATGTATTATCGTCAAAATGGCTGCGTCTAATGGTCATCGCGGGAGTTTAAATTTACATGTTTTATACAGCGTGGCTGCCGATTGAAGTCCTGTATGTAAAAAGGCAGTATGTAAGTGATATAAAGTTTCAAGCCAAATTTTCTAAGCTTTATGTTTATGACGGGTTTTCTTATACTTTAAGCAAATATAATCTAAGATTACTTTCCACATCAGTAAAATTGGTTATACAGAAAGAGGCAGGATATATAAATCAGTAAAACTAGGAGCAGAGTTCACCTTGTCGTTACAAGGAAAGAGTAGAAGAACAGCAATAACTGGTTGAGGAACCGTAGCTAGTATGTCTGGATCCAAGCCGTACACATCGACAAATTGGAACTTTCCCGGAATGTTTGTGACTCCAAGATTAGCTACGTACTAAAATACGAAAGGAAAATTCATTAACAGCAACAATACTTACATGTTGTTAGTGAATTAAAGTTTGTACCATTTCAATTAAAAGCATTTTCGTTTGTAAATGAAACTACCTTGTAGTCAGTTGACACATTTTCTTAATCTCAAATGACAAACTAAAAGTAACATGTAGCGCATTATATGTAAATAAAGCTAATGTAATATAATAAACTAGTTAAATATCACCGTAATGTTAAAAAAATGTTGAAAAGTTTAGTATCAAATCGGTGATTGCAGCTTCCTTAGTATGTCTTCTGATAATCAGATGGCGAGCTCACCTTGTTCATTACCTGGAAAAATATTTACACGTTAAAATACAAAATAATACTATATTAGCAAAACAGTGACAAGCCAGTAAACATATGTAACAAACCTAACTTGATTGCGCGGCTTAAAACAGCATGACATTATTGCCAAATAAAATGATAATATTATTAATTTTACACTACAGATAAAAACAAGAAAAAGCTTACATCGGGATTAGATTCCAAAGGTAACCACCTGGGTTTTGAAGCCATTTTTGTAAAAACAAATTTTAACGAAAACTGCAAAACGTGATGAACGCCGGCAACAAAAATTTTCTTACACTTGCCGCTAGATGGCAATACGTCTGAAGTCACGAGACTGATAAATAACAGCACAAGAATGATACTGTAGTGTAATAGTCTGGTAAAACTTTATTATTGATGTAGGTTTTCATCTACGTTAGTTGTAGTCAGTATTTTCATTTTAAAGTTGACCGTAAACTTGCTAATAAATGCATTATTTTTAGTAAACTTGCTAGTAACAGTCTGCTATTTTTAGAGCAGTGCAATTGTTTATTTGTGTACTTTTTAGTTCTGTCACCAGTTAGCCAGGTTTCATTGTTAAGTTGGCCTGGCTACCTGCGTTGTGCTTAAAACAATTACTGTATGACTGAGTATGATGTCTTTTACCTTTCGTCATCATTTAGAGAAAGGTCTATGTTTCAAACCACGAGGCTGTATCAGATGTTTTTTTTACATTGTAATTTGTAATATTAATGGTATTGTCATGTGATTGCACAGTTCATTATTTTTGTTTTCAATAATTCTGTAGAGATCACTGTTAAAATCTGTCATTTTATATCAGATTCTATAGAATTTTAGTTTACTGTACATGTATATTGATCAGATAATTACGTATTTTTAGTTCTCATATACATGCAAACCTGACAAGATGCCGATATTATACGGGGTTGTCGCTCGTGGGGTGACCGTCCTCGCTAAACATGCCTCTTGTGCAGGGAACTTTTCTGAAGTCACAGAACAAATTCTAGCAAAAATTCCTCCAGAGAACGGGAAGTTAACATATTCACATGCTAGGTAAAAAACTTTAGTGAAATGATGAATATCATTGATCTATAGTCTTTACACAAGCTCCTGATTTGTTAAAAATTAATAAATTAATTAATCAAATTTTTACTTAAACTGAGTTAGCAGGTGTTGGAGTTTATGTTGTAGTCTAGCATTGCATTCGCATAGTGTTAGGTCATGATGATCGGCTGTAGTTAGTTCCGTTGTCATGGAAACAGTAGACGCTAGACATTATGTGAAGTTGTAAAGTATTCTACTGTAACATAAGACTAGTATTTTATACCAATATTAATGTTGCATAACTATGAAAGCTTGTCTTCCGTACTTTTTATCTGTGTGCAATACCAGATGAAACAGAATACAGTTTGGTTACTGCACTGCAGTTTCAAATGCATGCTTGTGTTTTTGAACTTGTACAAAAGATTACTAATTTCTCAATGGAAATTTAATTACAGACAAAATCTTATTTCACACGTCACTTTGTTTTGTTTCAGCTATCTGTTTCATTATCTATGTGAGGATAAAATCATATACATGTGCATAACAGATGATGTAAGTACATTATCATAACTGGTCATTTACAGAAAACTTTGTCTGTTTTTGTCTGCTTAAAAAGTTTAGCTTTAAAAAAGATGATGTAAGTATATCAAATAAAAATTAAAATAAATAGCCAGTTTAAAAAATTTGTCCGTTTGTGAGTTAAAAAAAATTTAACTCTAAACTTATGCTGTATTAAATATGGTTTACTTAAACCAAAACCGGACCCAATCTTAAACTGTAGGCCAAAACAATCTACTCTTCAAAATTTTGAAAGTAAACATACTATTTTTTCAAAAATGACTTACGTAAAAGAATTATTGCCACACAAACACAATTTTGCTTTTGCGCCACTAATATTTTGCTGTTTCATGCATTTTGCCATTCGCTAGTTAGATGGGCACTAGCGCCTGCATTTCAAAAAGCATTGCACAAAAACCAGATGCTGTACCTCTCAGTTCAGATTGTGACGAACTACACACATTCGACAGCTCATGTGTGAACACAGCGGTATATTTGAAATATGAATTTCTATCTCAAAATTTGCCTAGTTTTAGTACAACATACTGAATATCTTACAGTAGCACTGTACTTCAATTTTTTCTTTCGCAAACATGTGCAACACGCTCGTGGAATATTTTTGCTTTTGAAAGTTATGTTACTTTGTGATGTCATCAATAGTTGGGCTCGCCCATCGTTAATTAAGTTTTTAATCTATTATGTAATTATCAGAAATACTTTTGCAGTATTAATTGTGTTAAAGTGTATACTTTTATAGGATTTAAAAATGTGGTGATATATGAAAAATCATCCTGTCTTCCTTTAAGTTGCCTACATGCTTACTTTTTCTAAGTGCCTTTTCATTTTATTCAACTGGTATTTTTACTTTTTCTGACAGTTTGATTAAGCATAAACAGTAAATCTTGGTAGCTGCTCGATGCTATATTTCCATGTTGCAGTCTTGATTTGTTTCTTTTCTTGTTTGTATCAAAAACTTACATTTTAACAATATTTTTTGTTCATTTTTTGTGTGTCAACAGCAAACAAATTATAATATAAAGCTTTTATTTAGCATTTCTTTATTGATTTAGTGTTATTATACATTGAAAAGTTCGCTGCAATCTTATGTTTATGTTAAAATGTTCTGGCTGAAATAATTTCGTTTTGTTTTTATTTGCTTTGGCAGTTTTTTCTTCATATTTCATTAAAGGAGAAGAAAAGGCAATTTTAAACTATGTCACAAAAATCTTTCGACGCAAAGTTATACAGTGTTCCTCACTTATCGTGGGTGTTCCGTTCCAGGCCCACCCGCGATAAGTGAATTTCTGCGAAGTAGGGATGCTATACTTATTTTAGTAGTTATACCTTATTTTAAGTCTTTATAAACCCTCCCCCGCTCTTATACATAACCCTTTCCCGTATCTCAAGCGGGCGCAAGTACTACATTTCTTTTTGGTGTGTATTCATCTGCCGTATAAATACACCTATTTACTGTAAATGGTAATTTTTATGATTTATAATATTCTTTTAATGTTAGAATTAATATTTTTGATATATTTTTATACATTTTGTGATTTTTTATGCAAAATTCATCAAATCTATACATTACCGTACAATACGTAGTACGCATGTGCAAAAATACTTTAGAAGAAGTATCGCGAAACAGCAAAAATACCGCGATAAATATTTTACATTAACATATTTGAAAACCCGTGAAACAGCAAGTCCACGATAAACGGACCGTGAAGTAGCGAGGGAACACTGTATTACTTAGCATTACACGTGCCTGCTTGAAAAACTTTTGTAATTAGAAAAGGAAATTCTTTGCACTTAATTATCAGGTCAGCTGCTAAAATGTTACTGACCTTCCCAGGGTACACTACTGATTCACCAAAAAACTTATTTTTTATTTTATTTTTTGCTAAGATACAGTACAGTAGTACCTCTGTTTTCGACCATAATTCGTTCCTAAAAAGTGTTTGAAAACCGATTTGGTTGAGCACCGAATCATTTATTCTCATAAGAAATAATGTAAAAGCAAATAATCCGTTCTCAAGCACCAAATGAACTGTAAAGTATTACTAAAACGAAGTATCGTAATGCAAAAATATTTATTCAAACTGTAGATACGATATAATTGATAAGAAAAACATAATAGAATTACTTTGAAAGAAAAGCATAATTGTTCCTGCACGAAAAAGCGGAGAAAAATAAGAATAGAAAGCGCTTAGTGATATTAGGCAATTCAAATCTTGTGCGTGACTACTCTCGGGTGCGGTCGGTTATGCTCGGCTCGCCGCGCATGTGTTCATCACGTGTTTGGCGGTTGGTCGAGTATCGAAATTCTGGTCGAGAGCGGAGACAATTTCAGCTCGAATTTTCTGGTCGAAAACCGATTTGTACGAGTACGGAGACGTTCGAAAACGGAGGTATAACTGTAATTTATATTTTTGTTTAGTTAGCGAAGAGGTGTGCTACCATTATTTTTTCAATGAGTATGTAGGTGATATAAAATTTCAAATTCAAAAGAATTTTTTTAGCGTTATGTAAGTAAAGGGTTTTCTTATGCTTTTAGTATATTTTGTTATTCTAACTTTCCAGGAGTTTGAGAGATCTAGAGCTTTCTTATTTCTTCAAGAAATAAAGAAGAGATTTCAAACAATGTTTGGACCGCGAGCAGAGACTGCTCTCGCATTTGCTTTCAATACAGAATTTTCCAAAGTCTTAGCAGGTCAAATGGTATGAGAGATGTACACACGTGTATCTTTTAAAATTTTCTCAGCAGATAAATAAATAAGGTCTACTTAATATATATATATATAAACGACTTCATCACAGTCAAGTGGAAGTAAAAATAAATAAAAAGCCGGAGTCTTTGTATAAGCAACTTGCAGAGACGAAGTGCTTCTGTTTTACATATTTATATGCATGACACTTCATATTTCGCATATTTCACAATAGCAAATAAAAAGTGTATGTATAAAAATACGACTTAAACGTCTAGTGTGCTACTTTGTATGCAGATCAATTACAACATAGTTTTACTAGATTTTGTTAAATCATCACTGGAATCCATTACCTTGCTGTTTGGCTTCTGTTGTCTACTCTTTTAGCATGCATTAGTTTGATGTAACATCAACAGGAATTTTAATTGATTAGCCCTTACTATAGTGATTAGTTTGTGACCCACAAGGTTTGTCAATTTTATATTTTAAAAGTGTAGTATTATCAATTTGTCTCTGTTTCATGTCAGCTCTTGTCCTTGACTGCCAGTGGTGTTTGGTAAAGTGTGATAGCTGTGGCGCTTTAAGTGAACGAAAAAAGCTCAGATCTGGCATTTTCTCTCAGAAAATCTTCAAATTTTGAGCATGTTTTGACAATGTTTGTGAACGCGTTAAAAAACAGATTTTTTTAGCAGAAAACCACCAACATTTTTGCCCTTATTTCGTCTTACAAGCTGCATGGGTCTGTGGAAACATATCTAGTATGCAGTAAATACCACTTCTGCCTGTAATTTAAGCAGAACTCCAGACCAAAAGCTGATGTGACGGAAAACTAGATGCACTACATGCATATAAAAAAAGTTTAACCAAACATGTCTCATGATACAGTATGTGCGACTTGGGAAACTGGCTTTTTTATATCGTACCATTTACAATTTGATGGAGACAAATGTGGCTGGAATAGTTGATATATTTTGCTGGATAAATTTTACTGATTCTCAAACACAGTGTTGTCAGAGGTATGCATGTTTTTAGTTCTGCACATCAGATGACTTGAGATTTGTAACTACGGTTACCTTCCTGTCTTGTAATTAGATTTTTTTTATTTTTAGAGGTATTTCTCTGATTCTAGACCAGTGGATCCAGTGTCACGTGTTCAACACGACCTTGACGACCTCAAGGGCATCATGGTGAAGAATATCGGTACGTAAAAAAACAACAAAAAACTGCTTGTCGACGAGGAATTTTAGCTCATATGTAACACTAAGCTACGTAAGTTAATATAACTCAGCAGGGATTATATTCCAAGAGAGAATTTTATATTTTCAATGCAGAAGGGATTAAACTGCAGATTAAGGCCTGAAACTTTTGTAATATTACTCTTTGTACAAACTACAGTTCCTATAAGTTGTATATAACTTACAGGATATCTTACTATTGAATGTCGCACATCAGACTAGAACCTTATTCAAGTTTGTAAATGTAGCAACATTTTATTGCTACCAAATTTGCAAAAATCCAGTATAAAAATGATCCAAGTAAATGTGTTATGTATTAATGCAGAAAAGGTAAAAATTGCAATGTCACATGCATGTTATTTGAAATGCTGTTTTGGCATCAGATAACCTGGAAAGGGGGATGATATTCTAACCATAGGCGTCTGCTGGGAGGGAACAAACAGGTTATTTGCCCCCGCCTGGATGAGACCTTCTAACCTAGGGTGAAAACCTCATAATTAATTCCCTAAAGAGTGTCGGCACTCGATAATTTTTGTTCTCTGCCTTGCTCAGTAGTAAGGGGCCAGGCCCGGGGGTCAAGCGGTCACTACGAACGGTGACAGCTTCAGACGAATCACAGCCATCGATACAAAGTGAAAGTTTAACGTCTTCAGCAGGCTGCAGCGGCAAAAACAAGCAGTCTCAGGTGATATCAGTTCATGTACAGTACAAGTGTACAGCCAACCAGTCAACTAGTTACAAGCACTTTGCTGCTTCAGTTCTCCGTCCTCTTGTTTTGCATCCAGTTTACCTTGTTGGACGACTTCATACTATAAGATATGAGATATTAAAGCACTTGTTCGAAAATACTGGTGTGACTTTTGCTGCGATTCCAAGACCCAGCCCCCACTGAGGGCCCAGGGTGCGATAATGCTAAGCTATAATTGTGATAGTAGGAGTATGTCCCTTTGCTCCCCTCCCTTTGGAAGCATTGGAGCGGACACCCTTGATTCTCATATATCTCAAACAGGGTGCATGTGTGGAAAAAGGTGGAAATCACTGGCCTGGGTGATCATTACCGTACAATTCATTTCAGACTTGGATCTGATGTGCCCTTTTCCACTCTCCTTCAATGAATTGTATTTTTACAAACAAACTGATATTTCTGCTTGCTTGGTTGTAACTGCTATTTGCAAATTTTTACAGATAATATTGCAGCCAGAGGCGAGAGGTTAGAGCTTCTGGTAGACAAGACAGAAAATTTAGAGAATACGGTAAGTTGAAGGAAAACGAAAGGCAGTTCCAAAAAAAGTTTCTACACAAAGCTATGTTACTTAGCATGTTGATTGTCTATTTGAAAGACTTATGTAACTGAAAAAAATTCTTAGTAATTTAAATTGCTCCAGCTGGAAAACATCACTGTGTCACCATCCCAGTGTGCACCACTGGCTCACCAAAAAGGATAATGTTCATCTTATTGATAAGATAAAGTAGTTTATACTTTTTTACTTACTTAGTGAAGTGTGTGCTACAAATGTTCTGATTATATCTTCAAACTGTCTTCAACTTCACTGAATTTGCTTCAATTTCTTACTCAACGACGGACTGTTGAAATGGCCGCATCCAACTGTCAGTGTTGGAGTTTAAGCTTACAAGTTTTATACAGTGTTATTGCTGATGCAAACTCTATGCAATAGCACAGCATGTAGGTGATATGAAATTTCAAGACAAATTTTTAGCTGTTTGTAAGAATTCAGTTTTCTTGTCCTTTAACTTTCTCTTGCAATGCACAGTTACGTCTACGGTTATGTCACAGTTATATTTGATACAGTGGGTGGAAGTTCACCCTTCAACAAGCTCTTTTTCTACCCATTGTTCTTGAGTTTTTTACATCAAATTTTTAGCTTGTTATTATACTGTCATAATATATTTGACCATCAAAGAACTTTCAGCTCCGGTATTCAAATTATGATTAGAATTTTATAAATGATTTATAAAATCTGATTTGTAAACGATTGAAATTCATTAGTGTGGTTATAAATTGTGAATTTTTGAGTAAGGATAATAGCCAAGAGGCCATGGGGACTTAAAGGCCAAAGTTAAGTAAAGGCAATTCTGATCAGAAAGTGGATAGGTGAATCCCACTGTGAAAGCTGCTTCTAGGTGGTTTAAAATGTTGATGAGGTGGGATTAATTGAAAAGAATGATTATTTAACGAATACTGTACTGCTGACAAACACTTTGAATAAGGTATTTTGTCACAAAATGATGCTGTCTCCTTTTTGCTATTATAGTTTTCTGTATTCTGCTTTTTAAAAGATTTAATAGGCTGTTGATTTGCTGTTTCACTGTAACCACTGTCAAGTAAAGTTCTTTTCTCATTTGTCAAAAACTTGAACTGTGAAATCCACAGATTCTGCACAATTTTACCATTTTTTGCAGTCGGTTACCTTCAAGAAGTCCAGCAGGACATTGGCTCATTCCATGTTTTTGAAGAACATCAAATTGACCATCATCATCATTGTTGTTGTCTTAGTAAGTACTTCAGTTTTTCATATAGTCACGGTAAATATCAGGTGGCAGAAAGGAATGTACCAACGTTTTCATTATGATGTTATGACAAGAAAACAATGGAATTGCTCGAAAATTACCACACTAATGCTGCATACACTTTTGTATAAACAACAAAAATTTTGGAAAAAATTTGTGAGTTACTCTTGCTAAAATTTACAGCAAGTACTCTCTGCCTACCATTTTAACTACAAACTAGACAAAGGCATTTCTTCCAACAGCTGGTGACACATTTTTTCATTTCACTAAAGATATTTCATCCCAGCACATAGCAATTTTTGTATTTATTTCCTATGCATCGAATGCCTTTGTGCTGCCTTCGTATATTTTCTCTTTAAGGAAATTTAAGATACCATTATCCGGAGGGTTAAGTCCCACTTTTTTCTTGATAACAAATCCTTAAAAATGTTTTATTTTCTGTGGTGGTGACCATGATGTAAACTGGATGATTTCTTTTTCATTTTGCTGCCATCTACTGAGCACTTTATAAGTCAAAGTGGTTGCTTTTCAATCAATGACCAGCTAACATTGTTCGGGCATTTAATTTTTTAACATGCAATAGCTTTTCAGTCATAACTTATAAATCACTAAAGTTATAAATTAGTAATTGCCACAGCCAAAAGCTAATGTATTCTAATGCCGTGTTGTCAAATTTAAACTTTGTAAACTTTTGTTTGTCAACATTATATAAAGTTTGGCACATTTTTCTGCACCACCTGATCTAGAAAGTCGTGTGCTGATTTTACACCTGTGCAGTGTGCAATTCTAGTACTGGTGTTTGTCGGTGTTACCTTGCTTTTTAAAGGGAAAGGTTAGCAAACTTTGAAGCATGTTTTATCAAAAGTGCAGAATAAAGTAGTAAAAGCTATTACCACTCTTACTTTTCGAAAGGAAAATTCATAATAATTGAAATAATTCTCACCAGCAGTCAAGCAGATGAACGTGTTTATCAAAAGTTTACAATCCCAGCATGAATCAGTAACTCAAAAAAAGATTGTTAAAAACTTATTGATGAAGTAATGTAAATTATCTTTATTAAACTATGATTTCAGCACTCCTAGTTTTCTGCATATTTTTTTACAAATTGGAAATGTATCATGAGAACTTCCTTTAGCTTCTTGACGGATGACCTGTGTCTTCAACCCTTAAAATAGCTACATCTAGCAGTCAATATGGAATTTTTCTAGTTTATAAAATTAGCTTTTTAGTACTACATATTGGTGACATAAAGCTTTAGTTTAGTGGATTATTTAGTGTCTATTTCAATAGATTAAAGGACAAAATCAACAGATTTTCACATACAGCTCAAAAAATCTGAGTAAACTAAAGCTTTGTGTCACCAATATCTAGTAGCCAACATGGAATTTTTCTAGTTTATAAAATTAGCTTTTAGTACTACATATTAGTGACATAAAGCTTTAGTTTATTGAGTTTTTTGAGCTGCATGTGAAAATCTGTTGATTTTGTCCTTTAATCCGTTGAAATAGACAGGTTTATTTTGTGGTCAAAGCATTTTGCTTCCTCCCCACCCACCTGTGTTCATACTTAATAAAAGAATGTGTATATTTCAAAGTGCGAATAGATGATAATGTTTCCTCCTTCATTGTCCAATACTTCTGAATTCATGAACAAATATGTTCACCAAGATGCCACTTAGAACAAGTGCCGCACGCAAAAATTATGGATGATCATGAACATTAACTTTATGTACTCCAAACTGTTTCGCATGTCAGTCAAGGTTACAGCACTGCTTGCGATGATGACTGACTGACCAGCTGAACTACTTAGTATTTCTACCAGATTGGAGTTTTTCTAACTTTTATTGCGTTTTGCATTTCACTTTGTTCAAATGAATTTACTGTAACAAATTACAATTTGCATCCTGCTTAACTGTAGATGTATAACATAAGATAACAGTTCAACTCAAACTTGACAAAATTCTGTAGTTGGGTGAACCTAAAGAAGCCAGACTTATGTAAGGTCATCTAAGAGGCAATTCAAATTCAGATGTAGCCTGGAAATAACAGCTGGGAGGGGGATAAAAAGAAATAATTAACGTTACTAGATTAATGTCACATTAATGTAGCATTAGTAGATTAATGTCACGTTAGTAGGTTAATGTCACGTTAATGTAGCGTTAGTAGATTAATGTTACGCCAATGTAACATTAGTAGATTAATGTCATGTTAAAGTAACGTTAGTAGATTAACCAATAGCAACGTGAACATATAATAACAGAAGTGAAATAACTTTAATAATGTATCTACATAATGTACATTGACTCTTTTGTCAAGCAACTGGAATATCTTTTTGTAGTTTGACCTCTTGCGGCCATTTTATTTTCACAGGTCATCATCTACTTCATAATCTCTGCGGCCTGCGGTGGCCTTGGCTGGCAGAAATGTGTCGGGAAAGGTTGAGGACGAGTTTATATCAGGAAATACGGAGTCATGCTTCAATGCAGATATTCACTGAGGTTTAGTCGTCTTGGCTTCTCATGCTTGTATTTAGATCTAAGGTCCTTTGACAAAATTTTGCTTTTTTATATTGATCAGTTTAAAAATGAAATATTTCACTGTTTGCAACAGCATTAGAAGTGTGATGTACATCACTTTATAAACTCGCATGTTTAATCAAAAAATGACCTCGTTAAGAATAGTTTAGCATTCAGAAGTGAAACAGCTTGATACCAGGCTTGGATCTAACAGAAGCTGCTCACACAAAATAGTCGCCAATCCTATCGCCATTTATCGACTGGTTGTGTGTAACTTCAGTTGGTTTTTATTTTTTTCCATCAATTTTTCACTTCATAGAAGTTTAACTGAGACCGTTTGAACTGCAAGCAATTTTCCAGGCATTGATAATCAATTAACAATAATCCAGATCTGCGTAAAATTCTGAATTCATTTTTACTGTAAACGTATTTTGCTTCGTAATTTTGTGATCATTCTGTAATTTTTCCTGCAGCGACAGTATAAATCAGGGATGTTGAGACCTATTGTTTTTCATATTATTTGCATCAGTGTGTAAAAAAATAAAATCCCGAAACTCTTTTGCACTTCATTTCTCGACTTCCCAGAATGGCTTAGCTTAATTGCAACTGATTATTGTAAAAACAAATTGACTCGCAACTAAGAGTATAAGGGAGACTGGAACTTGTCACTTTACCAGAAATCCAGTTTTTATGTTTCTTTCCTTTCAAAAATAGTAAAGTCTAGTAACATCTGACGAAAAATTGCAGGACCAAACAAATTACGATAAGTTCAGCGAAATGACTTCTGATATGAAATAACAGAAAACCGGAGTTAATCAGAGATGACTTCACTTAAGCAGGATTTTTAGGGACCTAAGAACTCTGATGGGGTGACCGTTTTTATATGCATAGTAACTCTCCGGGACTTTTACATCAGATGCGACGTAAAAAGTTCAGACTTGATCAGATACAAATTAGCCAGTGATGACTGTGGTTACGCCAAATAATTTATAATTTGTATTTTATCTGCAAATGGCTTGAGTTATATCACTTCTTGTTGATATTAGAATGGCTTGATGTTTATTTGGATGTTTTCAGACTCACATAATTGAACACTACAGTGATTTCTAATTACATTTTACTCCATTTTGCATTGCGTTATAAGCTGATAAGTTCTGTAAGGGAACTAATGTAAAACGTTGTAACTTTTCTGCTAGTAACTATTTGGTCTTTACAATGCTAGTGGTGTGTCGATAGACTGGTTTTGTGTAAATTTGCTTCGCAGAGTATATGTTAATATGGCTGTGCTAAAGAATGTTTATTTATTGATTTTTCGAAGCATTGGTTAGATCAAAATCAAATAATGCAATTTGAAATTTGTCATTTTGTATATACGCATCATTATGTGTAATCTGTTATTAAATTTGTTATAAAAACATGAACATTTTGTTTATGAAAATTTTCTTGTGTCAACTTTTCATTTACAAAATAATGAACACTTTCCAAATTAGATATAAGACAAATGTACAGTTAACCACTATAAATCAAATCAAATTCCGGAGTCGACATTTCAGTCGGAAATGAGAATCTATTTAATGCATCTAATTCCTTATTCCTTCATAAAATCCATATACATACAAAATAAAGAATTCATATTATATTTTTGACTAACAGTACTTTCTTTTTGTCTTACAATAAACAATTTGAAGTATTAGTTTTTGTCATGCACAATTATGTTTTGATAATATAGTTTTATACATTTCTTAGGTATATATCTTGTTTTTGCCATTCCCTCATACAAATTTCGATGCCAAACACATTAAAGGAAAACAACAGCTGTGGTGTTTTAATATACACTTAAAAATATTGAAATTACCACATAATATGTTTAAAAATTGCCTTGTTTAAAAATTTGAATAAATTTGAATCACTCCTATCTCCCGCCAAGCAATCCTCGCTGCGGACATATTTTAACAAAATGACGGTAAGCTGGTGGACAGCACGAAGACGGTGCAACAAAGTTTCTGCAGTTCATTCAGATATTCCACTCAGCTTCCTGAGAGGCTTGGCTTTTGCTTTGAGCAGATTCAAAAATTTAGTTCCAGTAGCTAACTACAGTTCAGTAGACAATGAGGTAAGATGAGTTATTAAAGAACAAAGTGGAAGGAATGAACAAGAACAAGTTCCCCATCCTTGAGTGAATGCACGACAATAAGACATTCCCCACGGTTAAGATTAACAGCGGTGTAGTAACCTCTCTCACTGTTACTTATCTACTAATCATGTCTGGTACTACTAGCCACATTGAAACATTTGGTACCTGAAACAAAACCGCACCTACTTTTCAGAACAAGTTAAAGTCAAAAGTATCATAAGTACCTTTCATTCGTTCCGTTATTGCTACCTTGATTGGCTCAGTTTTAAGGGTTTTAGAGATATGATGGAAGATGGTATAACAGATGGATTGATGCACACATGAAAGAATCCACAACGTTTTCCATGGACATTTTGTATGGGTAATCCAGTTAACAACCTGGATTAAAGTAACAATAGCATAAAAAACATACACACAACATTTTCTTCTTTTCTGGGTGGCACGATCCACAGTTTATAATTATCTTTAAACAAAAAATCTTGGACTTTCAACTTGAAAGCCAATTCTTGCTTGTGAACAAAGTGATATATCTGGTCCAATCAGTGCTCGCTTCAAGCAAATTACAATCAGCGTGGTACAGCACAGGGGGAGTCGTGGAAGTGTGGAATGAAACGTAACTCCTTACATCATCTCTTCTTGTACTTGCAGGGAGCTAAAATTATCGATGGTTGCTTTCCCATGCGGGGTGGTTCTTCTGATTTTTGAAAGTCAAATAAGAGAAACATGTTGTTGCTTAAGTCCTGAAAGAATACAAACACTATTAGACCTATTTTCTAAACAAGAGCTAAAGGCTAGTATGAGATGAAATAAATTTTGGCGGCAAAAAGGTGTGCTGTACAAGGCTGAAATGTCTAATACGCTGTGTGCCTAGTGTGCATATTTAAATTCACCTAAGACATTTTTACTTGTATTCGTTTGCAATGCTTGAAAAGTTAATACAGTCAACCTCAAGTATAAGGTACTCGCTTATAAGGCACTTTCGGTTATAAGGGACGATATCTTCATCCATTCTATCTATTACGTCCCGCGTAACAGAAACCCAGGTAAATTACCTCGCATATAAGAGACCCTATGATCATAGCGGAATTGATCGATTTTTAACCTCAATTTTTCCCAAATTTGGCCTTCGAACAGCTCGGTTTCCACGGTCACATACATCTCGCATCACTGAAAGAGCTTCCTACATACTGTTTGCACTGAATGTGTAGCAATGATCCATAAAAATATGGGTAAAAATACAGGTCTAGATACACCCTCGGTCTGACTCAACTTCGGCTATAAGGGGCATCGGATATAAGGGATGGTTTTTTCCGATCCGGAGGTGTCCCTTATATCCGAGGTTGGCTGTATTTTAATATAAGTTCAAGGAGGTTAGCAATTTATACTAATGAAGGCACTTCCGTGTAACAACAATTCAGGGAATATTCCCTGCAGTTCACAGAAGCAGACAGTTAGTAAAGCAGAGTTGTAAGTTGTTGAAAATGGAACCAACAAGAAGTGAAAAGCTTTGTGCAACATTGATGCAACTTAAGTAACAAGAAATTTAAAGTTAATACATGCTGAAATTTTGAACTTGCTATGATGTATAAGAGCAAGATTGCAAGATAGTGAGCTAAAATCAAGTTTATAAAATATGCAAAAGGAATAATTGGATAATTAGTTCACTTCTTTAAGTTTCTACCCAAAATAAAACCAGGAAAATCTTGGTATCAAACAATACCAAAAAAACCTTTTTCAAGACATCGGATACGTTATAATAATCATATACTTAAGTGGTATTACAGATAGTTTTCAGTTTATAATGCTAAAGTGTTTTAAATCAGATCGTGCCAAGCTGCTCAAGCATAACATAAAAGGTGTATGCACATGTACAACTGTCTGTTATACTGAGTCAGTCTTACTGATGACAGTGGTTTTGACAATTACATTGCACAATGCTCAGTACAACACGCAGATGACAATTTTATGGCTTATGCCCCTTAACACTTCATACCTTATGAAGTAAACGAAATCCAAGTTGCTCCACAGATTGGGTAAATTTTGAGACGTATTCAAATCTGCTGGCGACTTCAGCCACCTTGAGTTTTCCCCTGAAAATGGAGCACATTTGAACAATGATCCCTTAAGTGGCTAAACACTTTACCAATGCTAAGCCACTTTTGGATATTTAAGATATCAGACGACATGCAAACAATTTAAAATATGCATTTAATTTTCCGATAGCTCTGCAAACCCACACGTGGGTTTTGGGTTTTAGCACACATGCACGGTAAAGAAACAAGAAGAAGCACACACAGTCTGAAACTCGTTCCTCTTGTAAAAGTTTTGCCACCATTAGTATTCATGAAAACATTAAGATGTAATACAGGTCGTGCAACATCTGGATTGTCTTTATCACATGGTTCTCTTACTGGATTCAACGTTATTTGAAGCAGAGATTTATTTACGGTTATCAAGAAAGGGAATGCGCTATCTTACTTGCATTTCAGCACCCTCCGTGCTTCCTTGAGGTAGTCAACAAGATTAGTGCCCATGAGAGAGAGGCAAAATACAGCAACATCAACTGAGTCATCGTTCAGCGGAACCTACAAACATGCAAAAGTGCTTAAGAATGAAATGCATACTGCACTGATATATTATTATTGTTGTTGTTGTTATTATTATTATTATTATTATTATTATTATTATTACTATTATTGTTATTATTACCATTATTACACCATTTCTTTATACTGTATTTGAAATTCTGTCATGTCAATCCAAGTAAAAAGCAAAAAATATGAAAAGTTTGAAAAGTTAGTGAACAAGATTTCCACTTTTGCTACAATTTTTTCAAATTAGCCGGCAATTAACGGATATTGTTAATCAGATTACAACTGCGAATGCCAGAATGTTTATAAACTATTATGGTTTATTTCACAACAATTATTACTAGCTGCAGGTGATGAGTTGAGAATGAAAAGAGACGTTGAAAAATTAAGGTTTAAAAGTTGCTCGTGCGTTTTCTGGTTCATGTTTGCCATTTCACAACTTCATATACAAACAACGTAATTAGCTTACTAGAGATTAAACACCTTCTGTTTTCAAACACTTTGGCTGCTAGCAGTGCCTGTATTAAGTCAACTACTGCTCACTGCACTGATTGAGGTGTCTACAGTACACTCCACAGCTGCAGCTTGAATTAGTTCATGTAATTTTTATAAGAATTCGGTCAAGTCGATAAAGTGCTAAATGTCATTGGCTCAGAATATCATGATACTGATGCATTTCGATGATACACATATTGCAATAAGAGATATCATGACGAATTGATACATCGATGTATCATTACAGGCCCACAGATCTGATTTGCTAACCTCTAGAGTTTTTTGCCACCCTTTCTCCAATACTTACAATTTATTTTTGCTATGTAATTGTTTTTTGCGTGTATTACAACAGATAAATAAAGTTACTATCTATCTATATCTATCTACAAAACACATTACCATTCACGTTTAACCGGATTCTATGAATATACCTGAGCCATGTCACAAGATGTGACATATTCGTTAAGTGCTACCAGATCAAATGAGTACACCTTATTAGGAAGAGACTGTGCAAGCTTTGCATCTCCACAACCGAAATCAGCAATGACTAGAGATGATGACCTAGAAATACAACAAAGAAGACTCAGCGATAGTCACACTCTAAAGAGGTACAAAAGCAATGCATCGTACTATATTATTCTTCCCATTCTTTGATTTATTGATAAAATTTTTTTATAAACTGTCTTCGTTTATTCTTAAGTTAATCGAAAAAAATAGTTATTCTTAATGCATTTACAAACTTTTAAGTATTAAAAAGATAGTCTTAACAATTACAACTTCTTGTTCCATCTACTAGTGTATAAAGTTAATCCAAAAATAAAAGCAGAAATAGAAATTTAAAAACTCATTTCTAGTTTGTATGTAAAAAACAATATAAAGAATATATATTACATTAATTCAATAATTTACGTAAACAAGGGACTAATCTGCAATCATAAATGGCACTAGAATTTTTGCAAGGCTGAAAATTTGCAGTGTGTGCTTAGAACAAGAAGTTAAGTAATGCTGGTCCTGATTAATAAATGGATGGGTGATTAACAGAAGAATTTCTGCTGAACTTTCCATCCTTTTACTGCCACTGATTACTTGGATCAGCCAATGTTTAGGAAAATTGTCTGTGAATTTAAATAGATATGTTTGTAAATATGAATGATAATTTGTTATAAGCAATCTTATGAAGCAGGCAAACATCTGATAACATTGTCATAGCTGAAGCAACTTAAAAGTCTTCTAGTCTTTTTCACAACTCACATCTTTTTTAAGCTGTTTATAATTTTATCAAGTGGATTTTCTGGCCACTGTTTCACTTGTGTGGTAAAACCGTCATGATAGACATGAAAGCCTTCTGGATCATCCCGAAACATCCGCTGTGCTTCTGATCCCGTGGAAGTATACAGCTGCTCGTTTAGATAACGAAATCTAAAAGATGGAAAAAGTCATTTGAAGTACAACAATTCAATCTGCTTCGAAACATTAAAGAATGATTAACCTGAAGATGCAATATGTAAAGCACCTTACACCATAGAAAAAAGGTTGCAAAATTAATTTATTACTATTAAATAGCATTATCTCATTGTTACTATTATAAATTCATTATGAAATATAAAGGTAGTACTTTATTCGTACCAAAGAAGGAGTGTTGTAATGAGTTAGCAATGGTAATGCTTTGTTGAATGGGTATTTCAGTAAATTCCTGAAAACTGCCATTACCATAACTAACAAAAATTACAATATCTCATCGGTAATCTTAGAATTCTCGACTCAACATAAAATTTACAATGGCTTGGTAACAACTCAAAATCATAAAAAGCGACTAATAGCCTACCATTTTGAGTCTTATACATTTGCACTTTTGAAATTGTTCAAAATTCATTGTAGTCATTGAGGTAGTGTAAGAATACTTATATCCAGTTATTTACATACTTTGGTACATTTCCACATTTTTATTACTTTTTTCCACAAACGCAACCACTTTAATGAGACCTATTAAAGTTTGCAAAAAAAATAGAAATCATGACTGCAAAAAATGTTAATACTGCCATGTGAGCAAGCCTCACTTTTGCTTTTCAGAATGTCTTAGAAGACAAACTGGTGTTCTGTTTTTGAGTGAATTACAGTCACTTGTCTTGCAAAAACAGCACTCACAAAACACAAATCAGAATCAAATGTAGCTAAAAAAAAGAATGCATTAATCAAATAAGAACAGAGTAGAAATTTATTCTGCAGTCTCGTGTCACTGACAGCTGCAAATCAGTTATGATAGTGCCTCCAATAATGTAGTTTCCAGTTACTGTTACTGTCAACACTCATCTGTCAAAGCTTATTATATATAAAAACCAAACCTGGCAGCTTTTAGTCTGTCCTGCATTTTCTCTTTTAGTTGCTGCGAGAGACTGCCACCCTTTTTTTGTCTTGCCTCACTGATTTTCTGTAAAGACTGTTCAGTTTCCTTCAAATTTAAATTCAATTCTCTGTGTTTCTTTTGGTAATCACTTGCTCCGGTGTCATCTCCATCCGTCAAAACATCTGCTTTTCTTTTTGCAGCTTTGTTTTTGTTGCTGGTCGTCTTTTTTTTCCTTTTTACTGCTTCTTTTACTTCAGTATCACTTATTTTATCACTAAAAGTTAAACTTTCTGAAACAACATCATTGTGTCTTATGGCAGAACTGTTTTTCTGACTTTTCTTGTTGGCATTTTTTGAAATCTTAACTTTTTTCTTAACTGTTTCTTGTTTTCTGTTGACTATTGAGTCTTGTCTTAAGTCCCTCTTTAATTTCTTCGTATGCTTGAATCCAATCACATCATCTTTTGCATTTGACTTTTTGCTTTTTCTTTGATGATTTTTTGGCACTTTTCCATGATCATCTTGCCTATTTTCCTGTTGCCCTTTTTTGATAATAAATTCCTTGTGGGATTGATTACATGAACTGTTCTTTTCTAATTCAATTTTACAAACTTCAGAAAGATTGTCAGTTTGCTGCACAAAAGAATTCTCTTTGGTAAGCATCTCATTTTGCCGCTTCAGTTTTCTCTTCATTTTTAATGTCATTTTCTTCGGTACAACATTCACAGAATGCTCATTATTTGAAGATAATGAGTCAATGTGTTTCTTCTTTCGAGAACGCTTTCTTTTTCTAGGGTTTATATTAAAATTTGCATCAGAAGGTGTTGTCTTCTCGAAGCTAGCCTCGAATTCTGCTTTCCTTTTTGCTTTCAGTTTTAATCTTTTCTTCTTATATTTTCCTGTGCTAACCTTTGACAAAAAATGCAATTACATTTCATCTTTGCTAAACATTATCCCAAATTAACAGCTAAGTTAAACAATTATGAATTAAATGAAAATTAAGACTCTCACATAGATGTTTATGACCAGCTTACGATCACTGTGGCAAAAATCGTGGTGAACTGTAAGAGTTACAAAAAATAAATCATTTACGGATTTTACGCATTAACTAATTAATACAGTGCCAAACTGATTAAATTCCTGTCTACGAGAGAACATCATGAAATTTTTCTACAATGCAGGGACACTCCTGCATTTATATAAGCTTAGAGACAGTGTTTTAACTTTTCGACAATTATAGGCACACGCACAAAAATGCTAAGAATAAAACTAACTTTGACCGAATCACGGCTACAAAATAAGTCATTTTCCAATGCTGCTAAAGTCTGAATATTATCCCACTCCTGTTCTTGAAACATTATTATCTTCTCATTAAAAAAAATCAACTGGAAGCAGACATCTTAACCACAGTGCAAGTTGGCATTTTATCACGTGGGCAAACTGACCAATTATGATATAACTCACGAAAGTGTGACACAAAACACAGCCAATAATAGAAGAGGGTGTGTCCTACTGCGCGAAGGCAATGCTTGGAATACCCATATTAGAAAGCAGCGGGCAGCTTGCTTGCTTGGAGAATACACTGCTGTTAGGTTTGTTTGTGCAGGTCGAAAAGTTGGGTCATGAAACTGTGATTAAATGAGTTTGATATCTTGAATAAACGTAAGCGAGGTGGCTTGTTGTGAAGTAAGTGCTAAAAACTTTGGTGTGTTTTGATGTGTAGTTGTTTTCTGTTCCTCATACATTCTGGATTGAAAGTGGATCTACAGTCTACACCCTGTTGTATTAGACTTGAGTGGGACAACGAAATTTGATCTTCGAGAGGGGTGGGCAGTTTGTCCCTCTTCACTCATTGTGGTTCATTTAATAAAATATTTATTGCTATTTGATGTACAATAGATGGTTTGCAATCATTTTACCCTGGAATAACTTTCTGATGTTTTCGTCAGTGACAGCTTACTGATGGAGGATATTTTTTCGCTTTGCCGGGAAGGCAATGCGTTTCATGTAAGAGTATGGTTGGACAACCCTGAAAATGATCTGAACCAAGGGTAAGCCCAGTTTGAGATCTGTAATGCAGAATTTAATTATAGTATAGGA
>JAQGDQ010001543.1:27500-35381 GCA_030141605.1 Tubiluchus corallicola | reverse complement strand
CTATTCGTCGTTGTTTTTGCCTCCCTCCAGCAAAATGTTATGTACCACCCTGTACAATAGCTCATGTTAAGATATACATTGATGCTTAAACAACAAAATCAGTGCAGAAGCTTCAACTGAAAGCTTAAAATGGTTCAAAGTACAAATAAATGCACAATGTTCAAAGGCATTGAAGTCTGTTCATTACTACGATTGACACACGATGTGTAATGAGGACAAGTAAAGTACAAAGGTACTTACTCTCCAGTGCATTAATGATAAAGTACAAAAGTACTTACTCTCCAGTGCATTAACGATAAAGTGCAAAAGTACTTACTCTCCAGCACATTAACAATAAAGTACAAAAGTACTTACTCTCCAGCACATCAACTATAAAGTACAAAAGTACTTACTCTCCAGCACATCAACTATAAAGTACAAAAAGTACTTACTCTCCAGCACATCAACTATAAAGTACAAAAGTACTTACTCTCCAGCGCATTAACAATAAAGTACAAAAAGTACTTACTCTCCAGCACATTAACGACAAAAAATTTACAAAGTACTCACTCTCCAGCATCAACTATAGTGCACAGAAAAGTTAAAAGTGTACTACTCTCAGCGCATTGTATACTTACTCTCCAGCGTGTAAGTAAAATTACAAAAATATACTCCAGCACAGAGTGCCACTCTTTCCAGCAATATACATAAACTGGCTATTGCCGGAAACTCCCCGATCATTCAGACATTTTGAACTCAGATTAAAAAGTAAACAACAACCCGGTTATCAGTTGCCGCTGAAATGATCACTAGGTAATGCTTTTGAGTATAGCACCAAATACGAAAAAGGCAGTTATTGTGCTAAGGTGGATTTGTACATAGGCAAAGCTAGGTATCGTCCCGGGTGTTTTTAGTATTAAAACACATTGAAACATAGATTTGAATTTGGTTTAGGAGAGCAAAGCGCATAGTACAGGGCTGATCTTGGTTTAGCAGAAGGAAAGGGTCAAGTACAGGACTGTTCCAAGTTTTAGACAAAGCAGGGGTAGAGTACAGGGCTGATCCAGGTTTAAGAGAACCAAGTGGCAGAACACGGGGCTGATATAGGTATAAGATCAGCATGGAGCAGAAGCTGCAGAGCATAGGGCTGATCCAGGTTTATGTTAAGTGAAGGGCGGACCACACCTACCAGCTAAAAGATTGCAGAGCAACTCCCTGATTCTAGAAGACTTAAAAAAGACTTAAGTTTTTGCACTTTTGAGAACAAAAAATTAATGTTTTTGGGGTGGATCTTAAGGGTGCACAGGTAATTTTTAGCAACCCCTTTAGCTTACTGTTGCGCCTTCTTCCTCAACCTGTTTTTCAATAATATTTTTACAAGAGATTTTCGAGGCTCAATAAAATTTCAATGACCTGTTACTGTTGTTGCTTTTGTCGCTGTCGATGTTGCTGTTGCTGTCATTGTCATTGTTGTTGTTTTTGCTGCTACTGTTGCTGCAGCTTTTGTTGTTGTTTTTGCTGTTGTTGCTGCTCTTGTTGTTGTTGTTGTTGTTGCTGTTGCTGCTGTTGTTGTTGTCGTTGTCGTCGTCATTGTTGTTGTTGCTATTGTTGCTGCTGTGTTGGTATGTGGTGTTGACTTATGTTGCTATCACTTCTACTGTTCTGGTGACGTGTTACACCCGATTGCCACAACCTCTGCTATTACCACTGTTGTTGTTGTTGTTGCCGTCGTCGTCGTCGTCGTTGTCGTCATTGTTGTTGTTGCTGCTGTGTTGGTATGTGGTTTTGACTTATGTTGCTATTACTTCTACTGTTCTGGTGACGTGTTGCAGCCTATTGCCATAATCTCTGCTATAACCACTGCTCTTGTTGTTGTTGATGTTGCTGCTGGATTTTGCAGTTGCAACATTTTGCTCGAACGTAATCTTAGTTCAATACTAATCAGTAATAATCAATAATCAATCCCCCTTCATTAACAAATTTCTTGTTTAATCAAAGCTCTGCATGGCTTCAGCGAGTGTTTAATTATCTGATGTCTAATAATTAAACATTAACCAGCCATCGTGTGTAGCCACTACCCGATGGGACATTAAATTTTATGATATATGATATATCACCTATCTAGATGTCACGAAAGATACTAAGGTGAATAGAAAAAGCAAAAGATAATTCATCAGTATTATGTACAACTAATTTTTTCATAATCAGAGGTTATTTAGTCAGAGTACAATTTAGTTTTTCATAATCAGAAGTTCAGTTACAGACATTGCTATTTAAGTGTGTCACAGTATTCAGTCTTTAAGTTACTGCTTACCTATCTCATGGACCTTTTTTTGTGTTTTCTGCCAAGATACTTCAGACACTTAGTTTAAACATGGTTTATCCCTAATCAATGGATTTTTTACATTCTAGTATAATTCTACCCTATTTTACTATTCTAGTATAATACTACTGTAAAGACTAAACATTTAAAGACCTATAATAATGCCAAAGCGTTTCGGACAATTAAATAACAGATTAAAAACTTAAGTAATGGCAAACGAACCCAACTAGTGACGGCATCACAACTGAACATAATTTCAAACAGCACAAACAGTCCACGAGCGCGTTGCTCATGTTTGCAAAAGCGAAAATTGATCTACTGTGCTATATTCAGTGTATATATAGGTAAATTTTAAGCTTAAAATTCATATTTCAATTTAACTTGCACATGAGTTCTCAAAGGTGTACATTATGTCACAACTTAACACTTCTGAACTGAGATACAGAGATGCTGAGATACAGATGTACAGCACAGGCTTTTGTGCAACATGTTTATGACATGAAGGCACTGGCGCCCATCTAACTAACGACTGACAAAATGCACCGAACAGCAAAGAACTAGCCATGTAAACGCAAAATTACATTTCTGTGGTAACAATTCTTTCAGGGTAGATTATTTTGATGTGTAGCTTAAGATTTGGTCAGGTTTTCCTTTAAACGATTTTACTTTGCGGAATCTACAATTTGATGCTGCAAATGGTACCCTATAATAACGGCATGGCTTCCTCAATGCTGTGCTGGGACACGAATCTATTCAATTATCAAAGACAGTCTTCTAAGACGGGGCACGATGGATCAGTAGAGGGGCCTTAGCTACTGGTGTCAATCTCTACTCGCTCAATGATGGAAGAGTGGGAAGCAGTAAGGCAATTAAAAATGTTTTCCTATTGATCATCAATCCATTTGCTGATCTGATTCAGTGTTGCTTAATTCCAGTTGCGAAGCACACTTAGTTATTAATTAATTAGTCTCTTCACTGAATAACTGTGTAAGTTGGTGGGCACCAGGCTGCCTAAAGAGAGATGAAGCAAACAGAACTGCAATCAGTGAGTTAGCTGATGACAGTTTTACAGAAAATGAAAATTTTCATCTAGAGGAAGCACATCTTGAGCAGCTATTACATTGACTGCCTGGCGTGAATCAATTCCAGTAATGCTTGCCCAAATTCTATTCAATTTGTCAATTTATGATTGACACAGTCAAGATGGCACTGATGATTTCACATTTAGTTCTCAAATGTACATATAACAAAGAATGCTTTATGCGGTGTTAAATAATCCCAAACAAAATTTTTTACATGACTTTAGAAATTGCGTCTAATTACCCTTGAATATAACAAAATTAAACTATAAATGTTACGAATTTTATAGCTTATTAGAACAAGAAGGCCCCAGTATTGCTCCTTATCATACAACATCTAGCTTGGACTACTAATTTTAAAGCTAACGCGAAACATTTAATATATAAGTAACCAGAACGAACAATAAGCATTGCCGTCGTTAATATTGAAAGTAAACTGTAAATCTTGCCAATGTGTATAACTAATCAGAATAAGAAGGGACCCAGTATTGCTCCTTGTTATACAGCTTCCAGCTTGGACTACTCATTTTATAACTAACACGAAACATTTAATCTTCAGATATCTGTAAACAGTCAGAACGACAACGGCGTGCATTGCCCTCGTCAATATTGAAAGTAAATTGTAAATCTTGCCAAAGTTTGTAACTTATTTGAATAAGAACGGACCCAGGAATGCACCTTCATGAACACGATGCCAGCTAGCATAATTCACTTTATAATTAATGCTAAACATTTGATTTTTACACATGTGCTAACAATAGGAACAACAATGTGCATTGCCCTCATAAATACTGAATGTAAACAGCAAATTTTGCCAATGCTTGTAACTTATAAAATAGGAATGGACTCAATATTGCTCCTTGGTGTACGCCATATCAGTTTGCGGCATTAATTTTACAACAAGCCAACTGGCGCTGCTGCTTAAAGGATTATATTCGCTCAGCAGGCCAATTCAGATAAATGCTTCTGCGTCATAAAATTCGAGAAGCAGTTTGCTGTTTTTAGATTTTCGCATTGTTTTGTACGGCGAGCAAATTTTACAACGATTATAAAGAAGACGAATGTTCCGTGTTCGCAGATAGCGCCGTAATGGTGGATGTAAACCGATTTGAGCGGCTTAACAACGTAGTATAGTGGCTAATCCATGCCGAAGGCATTTTAACTTGGCGCCTTTGAGCACAATAGTTA
Source organism: Tubiluchus corallicola (assembly GCA_030141605.1). Taxonomy (NCBI): domain Eukaryota; kingdom Metazoa; phylum Priapulida; class Priapulimorpha; order Priapulimorphida; family Tubiluchidae; genus Tubiluchus; species Tubiluchus corallicola. Next base: position 30,812 of record JAQGDQ010001543.1, on the reverse strand, counting down.
TTTGTTATAAAATTTCACAGTTTATTACCCAGAGCCATAAGGCTGTATTGAATTCAAAGAAGTGCCATTGTATTTAAAATGAGCACTACTTTTTAATTAACAGTTTAGGATATAATTCTCAAACGAACGCATTTAGCATTAATTCTTTTATATAAACTGCCCTAAGCAAAGCTAGAAGCCGTTCGAGTTACGTGACTGCAGTAAGAAAAACACGTCCCATTGAATACAGGTCCAAAACTCTTCTAACTAATATGCTATTGCAGCTGTTCTAACGCAATAAGCCTTTTCATAGTTTCGTTGTGCGCACGCGCAGTTGCTGTAGGTCAAAAGTAAGTGTACCACAACAACGCACCTTAACCACATGATGTCTGGCAAAACCAAAGCCTTTTGCCGCATCAGTTCAGTAACTTCAATTGTTTTACGTGGAAGTTACTTAGTTATGCATTAGTCTGTGTGCAGAGTGATTTACCAGCAGGATCAAGAAGAAATGAACTACGTAAGGTTCTAGGTAGATGCTAAGACATGTTAAAACTGTTACTGTTACAAAAACTATCACTATTACTGTTACAAAAAGTATCACTATTACTATTACAGTATGGTATTACTGTTACTATTAGAGCATAAACTATTACAATAGCATACGTTGCCGTGATGTTCGTAAAGTGATGGGTTGAGGTAACTGGCTGGTAGTGGGTTGAGGAACCTGGTCGAGGCGCCAGCAGAGCTACGGCTTGTAGCAATCTATGCAAGGTCAGGCAAAGATAATGTTTTTTGAACGGGGAAACACTGCATTTTAGCTGCATAACCGATTGAATAATATCCCATATGTTTCTGGCTTTAATAAAGTGTTGGCAGGGGATTTGAGACGGTTCGATATTTCTACACCCAAAGGCAACTGTTCAAATCTGAGCTGAAACCTAGTTCACAATACCATTGTTCACACATATCTCATACTACTGTTCACACACACACGCACACGCACACGCACACGCACACACACACACACACTTCGCGCCATTTTTATGTTTTGCACCGTATGTTCACACGTATTCCATACATGTATAGGTGATCACACAATTCGCGCCAACATTGCGTTTGCACACATACTTCGCATCATGTTCACACAGATTTCATGCCATTGTTCAAACAGATTTCATGCCATTGTTCACACAGATTTCATGCCATTGTTCACACAGATTTCATGTCATTGTTCACACAGATTTCATGTCATTGTTCACACGGATTTCACGCCATTGTTCACACAGATTTCATGCCACTGTTTACGGACATTTCACGCCCTTGTTCACATATATTTCAAGCCATTGTTCAAACATCTTGTTACGCCACTGTTTTCATATTTCTCGCCACTGTTCATACATATTTCTCGCCATTATTCACAAGTATTTTACATCACTGTTCACACGTATTTCACGCCTCAGTTCACATACGTTTGACATCGCTGTTCATAAGGATTTCACGCCAATGTTCACGCATATTTCTCGCACGTATTCCGGTTCACACGTATTCCATACCACTGTTCACACATACTCCGAATCATTGTTCACACATATTTGATGCCAATTTTCACGCGTATTTCCTGCCTCTTGTTACACATACATTTCAAATCACTGCCTACATACATTTCTTAAAACCGTTCACACATCATTTACGCTACATGTTCACACTGATTTCGCGCCACTGTTCGCGCCTATTTTGCACAACGTTTATCGTGAAATACTTTGAGCTGTTAAACAGTACTTTCTACACAGGTCAATTAACGTACCAGACAATCAAGCCTCTGCACCTCAATCTTGCAAGGGATGAGAAAAGAAACTGTTGTTGCATCAGCATATATTCTTCTTATCTGATGCATTCAAACGCCCAAGGCTCCTTGGAACAGTAGACAATTTTCTATGTAAATCAGAGACGGAAGTTGCTATCTCAGATCCGCTGAGATTGCAAATTTCCATTTATCCTTGTGCGCTGCATCCGAGCCAAATGTTGAATATTCAAAGATGTGTCATATTGCATTTGCACAGGAGAATATGATACATTAATGAGGCGACATTTTAGTTCTTGCAGAATGGAAAATGATAGAACGCCATTAGTGAAAATAAGTATGCAGTAAAGAACCCAGTTATTGAGCATGGTCATATGTCTCTAAATATCCCAGTTTTCCCTGGGAATTTCAAGGAATGTCTAGGACGGCCTGATGAGATTGATCTGTAAGTTCTTTCAAGCAAACACTAGCATTTTCTTACACATCTAGCATTCAATGGGAAAGCATGCTGAACACGATGTTTATGGCACGACTGGAACATTTGGATATGAACACGTCCTTCTATGAGGAAGACATCATCGTGGTGAATAAAACTTCCAAAAGTGAGTATCGAACCGGGACGTTCAGGAGACATTCATGTGAAGCATACTCTTCCAACCGTGCTGGCATGACATTAAATATACTGCATATCGCTAGAATGAATGTAAGTTAGTATGCAAAGATCTCCCATATTGCCTTAGTACTAACCAAAAGAGCAAGACTGTCAGTGTGTTGCATTCTTCCTTCACTGTCCAATGTTCAAAGATTTTCCACGTTGCTGTAAGACAGCTTACTGAGTGTTCTTCCTTTGCTGTCGAATGTCTAAAGATATGCCACGTTGCCATAAGACAGCTTACTAAGTGTTCTTCCTTCACTGTCGAATGTTCAAAGATATGCCACGTTGCTGGAAGACAGCTTACTGAGTGTTCTTCTTTTACTGTCGAATGTTCAAGGATTTGCCACGTTGCTGTAACACAGTTTACTGAGTGTTCTTCTTTTACTGTCGAATGTTCAAAGATTTGCCACGTTGCTGGAAGACTGAGTGTTCTTCTTTTACTGTCCAATGTTCAAAGATTTTCCACGTTGCTGTAATACAGTTCACTGAGTGTTCTTCCTTTACTGTCGAATGTTCAAGGATTTGCCACGTTGCTGTAAGACAGCTTACTGAGCGTTCTTCCTTTACTGTCGAATGTTCAAAGATTTGCCACGTTGCTGTAAGACAGCTTGCTGAGTGTTCTTCCTTTACTGTCGAATGTTGAAAGATTTGCCACGTTGCTGTAAAACAGCTTACTGAGCGTTCTTCCTTTAATGTCGAATGTTCAAAAATTTGCCACGTTGCCATAAGACAGCTTACTGAGTGTTCTTCAATTACTGTCGAATGTTCAAAGATTTGCCAGGTTGCTGTAAAACAGCTTACTGAGTGTTCTTCCTTTACTGTCGAATGTTGAAAGATACGCCATGTTGCTGTAAGACAGCTTACTAAGTGTTCTTCT
>JAQGDQ010001543.1:0-20000 GCA_030141605.1 Tubiluchus corallicola | reverse complement strand
CAACTTCGGTCGCCAGGCTGCCCGGCTCGCTAATCAAAAATTGATCATCTCTTTTACGTCTCATCATGTCATGTGGTAATAATTACTGATAAAATAATAATAAATGTGATCATTGGAGCAACACTTCTGAGTGTCACTTTGTTGCTTAGGTGGGTGGGCTCTTATGCCCTTGGGATCTGACCTCTACAAGTTTATTCAATGTTAATGCTCGTACTTTATTGCCTGTGACGATTAGCACATGTGCTGATGTCTGATGTTGCAAAAACAGACTTCAAATAAAGTTTGCATGTATTCATGTATGTGTGTGTGTGTGTGTGTGTGTGTGTGTGTGTGTGCGTGCGTGTGTGTGTGTGTGTGTGTGTGTGTGTGTGTGTGTGTGTGAGGGTGTGTGTGTGCGTGTGTGTGCGTGCGTGCATGCATATGTACGTATGCATGTATGTATGTGTGTGTGTGTGTGTGCGTGTATGTATGCATGTTAGACAGAAGCCACAATTAATGCCTTAGGTGTTCTCAGCTCACCTGTAAGCAGTTTACTACATTCCTTTAAAGCAAAACTGAACCCAAGCTTAAACTTGGGGTAAAGCAATCTGCTTTTTAAAACATTGAAAGCAAACACACATTTTTTCTGAAATGACTTACGTGAAAGCATTGTTACCACACAAACACAATTTTCCATTCACCCCACTAGTTCTTCGCTGTTACATGCATTTTGTCATTCGCACTAGTGCCTGCATTTCGGAAACGCATTGCACAAAAAAGTTGCTGTACCTCTCAGTTCAGATGTGTTAGTTTTTGACGAAGTGCACGCGTTTGACAGCTCTGCGTGATCACAACAGTAAATTTGAATTTTTAACTTAAAACTTGTCTAGCTTAGTAGATATTAGTAGATAAATAAATAGATTGATTTGATGATAGTGCATACAATTTACTACAGAAATAAAATGTTCTGCAATAGTTTCAATTTTTTGTTAAATTTTTTTATATACCTATAAGCTCTTTAATAAGAAAATTTTCTGAGTTCAGATGATTTTAAAATCATGCCATTTAAGAGCTACTGCTGCAAAGTTTACTGTATGTCTTTATGGACTAATTACAGGCGATAAAATAGATTGTGTATTCCATACAACAAGCATCGGAAAACTGTTTCGCTTACTTAAAGTAGGACTGTAGTGCTTCTGATGTGTCTACCACATTTAAGTCACATTCCTTTCGTTTTTCGTATTTATGTGATTAGTTACAGCTTCACTGAGGTTTTAAATTTTAAATTCATTTTATTGTATGATAATCATCATATCATCATCATCATAAGCCCGTAACGTCTATTGTAGTCATTGGGCAGGCAGAATTCTAAAATAAAAGAAATCTGCCTTAGACAGGTAAACGCAGCAGTAATCCAGCAAGAAACTAGACACTGCTACGCCAGTGGTTTGTCAGCACCACTTCCGATTCATTGTATGATAACACCATTCGCAGAAGATATAGCTTTCGCAACAGGTTACAACTGTACACTTGCAATAGCATTATAATTGCTAAGGTTAACTCACATAAATCTGCCAGCTCTTGGTTTTTGAGAAGTAGAATGAAATAGCACATAGTTGGTTCCCAAAATTTATTTAGCTTTTAATCCACTAACCCTGTATGTATATATATGTTTACTCTTGTAGTTTTTATTTCATTGTATTTTATTTCCTGTTAGTACTATATTTGTGTTTTATATGGTGTTAGTTACCGAAATAAAAATTTGAATTGAATTGAACTGACATATGACATAACGTACGTCTTAAAATAAGTTCAAAATCTTTAATAGATTAGTGGTAATAGATTTTAAAAGAGTTCTGTATATTTTAATAGATTCTCTTGTTCCAAGTGCCAACAGCTATTAAACTTGTGGCTTTTTACAGAATCGATTATGGAAGCAATTGAGGAGATTCTTGAAGCACAGGAAGCAAAGCCTTCAGACGGCAGCATCACCGTGAAAGAAGACACTTCGCTGCCTCCCGAGGTGATATTCTACCTCGTCGTCGTCTTCACCTTGAGTGTCATGATCATCATTTCCAACACTATTGTCATTGTCTGCATCGGCCGCTTCAAGGCACTGAGGACCATCACAAACAGGTAAGTGATGTTTTACCTTTTGATGGAGTTCACTGTGATTCTCATACTATCGTCTCCAACATCACACTCATCATCTGCATTGTCAATGTCGAAGCATCGAAGACCCCGAACTTCTATGTAGTGACCAAGTTCATTTAGAGAGTCGAATCATCACATTCAATATCGTAAATGTAGTCGGAGATCATGTGTCTATCTGCGAAAGTTTTGGAGTTTTAAGCCTCCAAAGGGCAGGGTCATTACTTGACATTTTTGTGTCCTGGAACAGTAATTTGGAGAGTCAACTGTCTATCTGTGAAAGTTTAGGAGTTTTAAGTCTCTAAAGTACAGGGTCATTACTTGACCTATTAGTATCCCGGGACAGTAATTTGGAGAGTCAATTGATCACATTCAATATTGTAGACATTGTCGGAGACCAACTGCCTATCTGTGAAAGTTCTGGAGCTTTAAGCCCCTAAAGTTAAAGTGCAGGGCCGTTACTTGACCTTTTAGTGTGCCGTCATTTGGAGGGCAAATTATCACATCGAATAAAGAAGTCGGTATTCAAGCGATATCTGCTTTGCAACTATGCTCAACGCATTCATACCTCCGATATCATTGTTAAAAAGTCAATTGAGACTTGCTAAATAATTTGCAGCCGTATGGCGGGATTCATTAGAGAGGAAGTAATAAATGCAACACCAGCAACAACAAAAACAACATCGCAACAATAAATGCAGCACCGGCAACAGCATGGACAACATCTCAACAATAAAAACAACATCAGCTACAACAAGAACGACATCTTAACAATAAATACAACATCAGCAACAACAAGAACAACATCTCAGCAATAAATACAACAAAAGCAACAACAAGAACAACATCTGAACATTAAATACGACATCAACAACAACACGAACAACATCGCAACAATAAAAACAACACCAGCAACGATAAAACAACACGAGATAATAAAAACAATATCAGCACCAATCCAAGCACCAGCAACAGCAATAAAACAGCAAAAGAATGCAAATAACACAAACAAGAGAAGTAACAAAAATAATATGATCAATGCCAGCAACAACAACCATTACTAGAAGACAAAAGCATTTAGAAGCGTCCATAACAACATCATAAAGCACTGTAAGATTAATGAACGCAACCTTTTTCACATTTTCAAGCAACTCTCATGCAGTAAAAATAAATCTTCACAATAACGGGCAAAATGATCTTTTTACGAAAGCTTTTCCCCCCAGGGTGTTCCATTCTGACACTTTATGAAGCTTAAACAGATTTATTTCAGTTAATGTTGCATGTAAATGCACAGTTGCTTTTTCCAGAAATTCTACACCACCTGAGCATATTTACACTTTTACAGCCGCCATCTTGGTGAAGATCTCAAGGTTGCTGCTATGGTTGTCATTGTACCGGGCACTGCTTTTGTTCGTCTTTTTTACATTGTTTTTTTATTGCTGGACTTGTTTGTTGTTGATTTTGTTTTTGTTGTTAATTGAGTTTTTTATTGTTGCTGCTATTGATATTGCAGTTAGCTGTTGTTGTTGTTGTTGTTTTTGGCAGCTACTGTGTTTGTTGTTGACTGCTATTCTTTTCGCTGTTGGCCACTATTCTTTTTGCTGTTGGCTGCTATTGTTTTTGCTGCTGGCTGCTATTGTTTTTGCTGTTGGGTGCTATTGTTTTTGCTGTTGGGTGCTATTGTTTTTGCTGTTGGGTGCTATTGTTTTTTCTGTTGGCTGCTACTGTTTTTGTTGTTGACTGCTAATGTTTTTGCTGTTTTTACTGAAGCTGTTTTTGTAGCTGCTGGTGTCATTTCTGTTGTTGTTGATTAGTCAGTCGCTATTTATTAGGTATTCATTCCAGGTTCATGTTGCCTCTGGTGTCATTTTCATTGTTAGTGGCATTATCATTCTAGTTGATTTTACTTTCATTGTTGCTTGTGTTATTTGCTTTGTTGTTTGTGTCATTTTCATTGTTTTTTGTGTTATTTTCGTTGATGTTTGTATTATTTTCATTGATGTTTGTGTTATTTTCATTTTTTGTTTGTGTTATTTTCGTTGCTGTTTATGTTATTTTCGTTGTTGTTTGTGTTACTTGCGTTGTTGTTTGTGTTATTTGCATTGCGGTTTGTGTCATTTTCATTGTTGTTTGTGTTATGTTTATTGTTGTTTGTGTTATTTTCATTGTTGTTTGTGTTATTTTCATTATTGTTTGTGTTATTTTCATTATTGTTTGTGTTATTTTCATTGTTGTTTATGTTATTTTCGTTGTGGTTTGTGTTACTTGCATTGTTGTTTGTGTTATTTTCATTGCTGTTTGTGTTATTTTCATTGTTGTTTATGCTATTTTCGTTGTTGTTTGTGTTATTTTCATAGTTGTTGGTGTTATTTTTGTTGTCACTGATTATATTCATGTTGTCTCTCTTATTGCTACTTGTGGTGTGCTTATTGCTACCTGATATTTTTTGACATTGAGTTAGTGTTATTTATATTGTTGTTTACATTGTTTTTCTTATTGCCGGTTACGTGTATAGACTAGCTTAGGCTTAGAGTTTTCATTACATGTGTCTGTACACGAATGACTCGTGTTTGACGACAGTGTACGTTACGTATATAAGCTACCTTAGGATTAGAGTTTTGATTAGTTGCGTCTGGACAAGTGGTGCGTGTTTGACGACAGTATACGTTACGTATACAGGCTACCTTAAGATTAGAATTTGGATTACGTGTGTCTAGACACGTGACAGGTGTTTGCTCAGGTACATCTATGACTTTATACGAGTAGCTCTATGACTGCAATTACTCCAATTTACCACCGATGTCTCTTATTTGCACGTCGGTCATAGTACTTTCAACTAATATATATTGCAAGCATAACAAGCTTGCATGCAAGTAAATGTACGGCAGCACCATCGTAAACACACGCAATGATTATTACAGCACCATAATAAGACTCAATCAACGTGTATTGACATACAAGGTAATTACTGAGAAATGGCAGGGTAATAAGGCCTGAGTTTATCCATCAAAGTGAGTGGTAACTCTACAAGTTTATGCCACTGGATGAGGAATTAATTGGTGAGGTTTGACGTTAATGACTTCAGGGAAAATCGTTTTCATGGCCCAATGTTTGCGGGTTAAACAAGAAAGATTGTACAATAAGTTCTCGCTTAACGACTCCCCGTTTAACGACATTTTGTTTTAACGATGCAGAACATTTGGCATCTTTTTCTCACTTAACGATGCACATTTCATTTTAACGACGACTGTTTTACCTTTCTCACAGCCATTTTTTATACATAGGCTTCAAGAGACTGCTAGACATTGGTAAGAAAGATAGGTGCTTTCAAGCAAACAGAAAGAAATTAATCAGTAGAAATATGTGAAAAACATTTGATATATATATATGATTCAAGCAGCATTGATTTTTGATACTGGAAAGTATTTCAATTCTTTAACATTGTTTCTACGGAAATCTTGGTTTTGTTTAACGACGTTTCGCTTAACGTCACATTTTGCTGGAACACATTAGAGTCGTTAAGTGAGGACTTACTGTACTGTCGAAACTGGATATGATAACATGTATGCAAGAATATTGTGAAAATTAGGTAAAACAATTGAAAAACGGATCCCGGAGCATAGGGGAACACTAGACCTTCGCTTCTTAATCAGTTTTCATTCGTTAAGGTGGAAATCACTAGAGATGTGTAAAAATTAACTAACTTTGATCATCCGAAAGTGAGTGTGGGGGAGGAGGTTCAGGTGGGAGGATAGAATCATTTGATTGCTGCTTTGCTATTATTGTATGTATAAACGTATTATATGTAGAAATCTCTTTTTCAATTGAAAAATTCCTTAATTTCTGATTGTCATCATTGCGTCTATTTACTGAGATGATAGATGCAGTCTCGAACCGCCTAGATGTTACTAGTGTGAACACCTCTTTATATTAGACTGTTGTACCTAGAAATCTGCTACCGCACCGTAGTCAAACTTGTAATTAAGTGATTTCCTACTAGGACAGGCGTCAGGTCGCTTGCTTTTGCACTTTCATTAATCAATCTTCACAAATCCATTTCTTCATTTCGTTTGTCTGAAGCCCTCTAATTAAGCTAGAAATCCTACAAGGAAGCCATTCTGCTCTTGTTGCTTTCTCTGCAATTTAACTAGCGTCATTATCTTATGAAAGGCATCTGACAGGGCTAATCTGTCGCTTACTAGCTGAATGAGCCTGTACTGTGGGCGCTACTTTGGACGCCATATTGGGTGCGGGGACTAAACTAAACCCTCCCGAAGCAATGTTGGCTCTTATGGTAGGTACACCTTGAGCTACTAGGTACAGCAAAATGTCCAGAAAGTGCTGTTTTGGACACATTTTTGGCTGCTAAACTAGGAAAGCAGGATGTGGGTGTGCTCAAATGATTGGCAGAAAGACATACAGGCAGTCAAACAGGTAGACAGACAGACAGGCGACAGATAACAGGCAGGCAGACAGACAGGAAGACAGCTAGACAAGCAGGCACGCAGACAGATAGACAGCTAGATAAGCAGGCAGACAGATAAACAGGCAGGCAGACAAGGAGGCAAGCAGGCAGCAGACAAACAGACAGCTAGATAAGCAGGCAGACAGATAAACAGGCAGGCAGGTAAGCAGACAGGCAGGCGACAGATGAGCAGGCAGGCACAGAAATAGACAGAAAGACAGCTAGACAAGCAGGTAGGCAAACAGATACACACGAAAGCAGACAAGGAGGCAGGTAGGCAGCAGACAGACAGATAAACAGGCAGGCAGGTAAGATAGATAGACAAGCAGGCAGGCAGTCAGGTAAGAGAGATTGACAAGCAGGCAGGCAGGCAGATAGACGATTTTTAAGCAGGTTTTCATCTGTATGTAAATAGATTACAGTTAGCCTGGTAAAAGTAATGGCTTTACGGCTAATGTTTCTGCTGACAACATAAAGACAGGTAATATGACACCTGAGCAAAGGTAATTAAAGAGCAATTTGTGGCTGCATAATTTTATGAGCAAGAATACAACACAGTTAAGTGTTTATCAACTACGTAGGCAGGAAGGCTTAGTCATTATTGTTCTAGGAAAGTGGTAATTTAAGAAAGGGGGTGTCTCTGCGTGGATTTAAGGTGCTCCAGAGACTACAACGAACAGCTTGGCTTCACTTGCTTCCAGAAAGACAGAAATCTCTGACACCCGAAGCCAGATGGGATAGATTTCATGTGCTGTTAAAATTTATTGATTTTTATAAGTATAAGTAGTATTTTATAGCTATTGATTTTTATAACTCTAAAAAGTATTTTGTAGCTATTGCATTTTGTAGTAATTTGTGCACATGTCAAATAATTAACAGATTTCCACAGACAAGCAGCCCGATGGAAAAAAACAAGACAGATAAGTAGGTTCTATACCTGTCGGGAAGTCCATGAACATTCCAGAAGGAGCAACAAAAAAGAAGTGCTTTTAACAAACCGTTTGTCGTTAACAAACAATTTAGGAAGAAGTGATGAAGGCATCTTCCAAAGGAGGCAAGGAAAAAGAGGCTTAATATACCAAAATGAACCTTCGACGAGCATCCGCTTAAATGATGACCTGACGGAAGTTCACTGTCACATTCTCATTATCCAAGAATAATCTTCATCATCATCATCAGCAGCAGCATCCACTCGGAGACACCCTAAAGCAATTTGTACACAATTGCGGCTGGTCAAATTCCAAGGGAGTTCATTCGAAGATGCTTCATTCACTTCCAACAATGTCAAATTATCGTCAATATCCCAGGCAATTAGCTGCGCCGTGATTGACAAATTGGACAGGGTTTGGACAATGCTCTAGAGACAGGAGATACCTCATTATTACAGCACTGAGAAATATTATGCAATAAGCAAGACGAAGAACTGTGTAATTTATTTAGTGGAGACGAAAACAATTGACAAGCTGCACATTTCATATACACAGATATAATATCCAATCGTCTGACCTGTAAATGACCTGTGATTACGCATTGGTGACCACGGTGTAGTATGTAACGTTGCACCATCATAAAAGAATAAGCTGTGAAGCACCATGGTGCAGTATAATTTCTTTAGTTTCTTGTTTGATCAGCTCACGAAACCATCAAACAGACTAGACTTTGAACCCTATGACGCACCGTGGTGCAAAATGCATAATTCAGTTTAATGCACACTCTGGTCATGTGACTAGAAAAGAAAAATAGATGGCGAAGCATATGATGCACCGTGGTACATGCTCTGGTTACGCAACATCGAAGAAAATAAACAGTGAAACATGTAATGCGCCATGATGCAGTATGGTATATTCAGTTTAATGTACACGCTAGTCATACACTCATCATAGAAAAATAGGCAGAGACGTATGAAACGCACTATGGTATAATATTAACCTATACAGTTTAATGTACACTCTGGTTATTTAACCATCAAAGAAAGGTGGACTATGAAGCATGTAATGCACCATGGTGCTATATACGTAAGTAAAGTTTGAAAAAATAATCAGAGCATTCGTAGTGCACATGCCACTCAGTAAGTAAAATGTTAAATTACTGTATCTTGTCAATAAGGTTAAAAATACATTTTTGGTTAGTGAGTGGTGCACCTTGGAGGTGAGTCAGCGAGATTTTGCCAACTGGTGAAAGCTTTTTGAATAATTAATTGTTTTCTTTTCTAATTAAGTTTTTCCAGCAGGTGAGTGAAATGCTACGTAATATAACTTTGCATGGAAAGTTTACGGGGGGGGGGGGGCATAGGCTAACATTTCGTTTTCTTCCCCTGATTTATTTCTGTAGAAGTATTGCGGGAGATTTAAAATGAAGACAAACAAAAAATCATTTCTACGCGGGTATGAATATACGCATAAAATTGCTATAAAGTAATATATTTTTAAAGGCGATTTTTCCCAAACCTACTTCAAGAACCCCTTTTCTTGTCCTTTAAGGCATGTGATGCCCCATGCGCAGTGTGTTCCACGCATGATCATCGCACAAAAATAAACTGTGAAGCACGTGGTGCACCATGGTGCAAGTATGCTTGGTATGTTCACTGTGGCTTTATTAAAATTTTCCTATTTTTTCTGGCTCATTTTAATTGCTAATTTCAAAATACCACGGAGAATTTATTGCAAATATAAAAGCAGGGAATTTACAGGTGAAAGATTTGCAAGTAACGAAAGCGTTCTTACAATGGTTTATTAAAGCACACGAAAACACTCTTCATGAGTAAAGATTAAAAAATTCGTCTTCAGTTACATGCTGCCTTGTTGCATACAGAGCTTGCATTAGCAGTAACGCTGCATAAAACTTCCAAATTTAAACTCCCATGATGACCGTTAGCCCCAGCCATTTTGACGGTAAGTCGTTTCGTGATGAAAGGTCAGTCAGTGATATGGAGTGGTCGTTCAGTTACTTCTGTTACAAGCTGTAGAACAAGTAAACGAATAGAAGTTCTTAGGTGCTATGTTAAATTAACACTTAGATTGGAAACCACACTTAACCCTTTCAGTCCCAATTTTTTTGATAAGAAAAATTTTTGGCTAGGTACTTTTGTTCAGTATTTCCATCTTGTTTACACATAATAATTATTTTTTCTACCTGTGCCCGCGTGCTAAATATAGCCTGTATCCCACGGGATACATTGGGATTCAATGGAAGCAAAAAATGTGCTTCATTTTGCAACTGCTGATACTTTTTTAAAGTATTTAAGACATTTATTATGCATGCTATGCTGATCTGTACAAAGTCGTCTCTAAAGTACTGTACCTTGCACAGTTTTTTATGCTATGTAGATTTTCTAGTTTGCCATTTTATCACAATTTTTAGTCTATTGTTATTGGCTTAAATCAAAATAACTATTTTATTAATTTTAAAGGCAGAAAATATTCTCGTATCACACGGGATACAGCGGGTATCAAAGGGTTAAATATGATTCATTCTGAAACTGCTAAAAACAATCAATCGAGTTAAACATTGTTTTACTAAAGAACATCTTATCACCCTTTATAATTGTCTAGTATTGCTATAGTTAACCTACTGTAATATACTTTGGAGGCACACCTGCCCTCATCTCTAGTTAAACTAAACTCTCTACAACGTAAGTTCATAATATTGACAGCCAATTTGAACAAGCATGAAAATGCAGGTTTCAATCTTTTTAGGAATTATTCTATCCTGGTGCTAGATGATCTAATAAACCCGAATACCGCTGTTTACATCTACAAAACCAAACATAAACTTCTCCCCGCTTTCTTTTTAAACCCATTATCTAATAACGTAGGACATTACTCAACAAGATTTAACGAATTTCGTATTACGTATTGCAGGACTGACGCGGCAAGGCACTTCATCGCTAACACTGGACCTAGACTTTGGAATAACATCAACGAATACATAAAAATTCTTTATCTATAAATAACTTCAAAAGAAATTTAAAAGTGAAACGTTTTCTAATTATACAGAATAAATCAATTTGACTAATTACTCTGCTGTCCCTGTCGGAATTCATCACGCTGCAGGCTACGTCAATTTTTACATTTCTATAGTTCACGTTACTTCATACAGATACTATCACATCTTTCTCTTTCCTTCTATTCTCTATTAACCTCTCTTTTCTACTCCTTTACTGCTCTTTTCTACTTCGCTCAATCCACATTCCATTTGGGATGCTCTGAACAAGTAATTACTTCTTGAGTACCCCACGAGTCATTTGCAGCTTGGCATCTTGTGTATATAATAATAAATATGTTATTAAATACTTTTATGTGCAATGCTGTAATGATCGTTGAGCATATATTTAATAAATAAATAATAAATAATAATAAGATGATTTTTCTGGTAGAGGCTTCCAGAGATAAGAACCCCGAGGGAAAATTTAAATGTCAGTCAATCATATGGAGTAGTCACTTGCTTCTGCTATAAAATATTTTCTTTGTCTTAAACTGTAAACAGGTGGAATGGTATTTGTTCCAATTCCCGACAACTTTGAGGTCTTAAAGAACCAAACCCAATCTTAAACTGTAAGTCAAAACAATCTACTCTTTAAAATTTTGAAAGGAAGCACTATTTTTTTTAAAGAATGACTTACGTGAAAGAATTGTTACCACACAAACACGCGTTAGAATTGCCTGCATTTCGAAAACTCATTGCACAAAAACAGGTGCTGTACCTCTCAGTTTAGATGTGTTAGTTTGCAAGGAATTGCACACGTTGTACAACTTATGCGTGAGCACAGCGGTTAATTTGAAATTTGAATTTCTATCTTAAAACGTTTTTTAGTGAATACCTTACAGTAGCACTATATTTCGATTTTCGCTTTCACAAACACGTGCAACACGCTCGCGGAATATTTCGTTGAGAATTATGTTAATTTGTGATGTCATTAACAGTTGGACTCGCCCACTGTTAATTAAGTTTTTAATCGATTGTTTAATTATAGGAAACGCTTTTGCAGTATTAATTGTGTTAAAATGTATACTTTTTGTAGGATTTGAAAATGGGGTACTATATGAAAAATCATCCTGTCTTCCTTTAAATCATTACAGAACATGTTTCTTACATTTCACCTGGGTGACCTCTGTACACGGCACCTTTGAAATTTTTAACGCAGATTTATTACTGCAATTTGGTTTGAAATGCGTTTATTGCAAAACTGTGAAATGGCAATTCCAGAAGTAATCATATTGTAAACACGATCACGAAACAGAAAGACTTTCATTAAATTCATGCGTTTCCAATTTAGGAAAGATATGATAACAGATCATTTTATTCTACTTGCTGAGGACGAAGAAACCATTGGTGTTTACCGCGTGCACGTAATGCGTGATCCGTAATGCGTAATAACCATCACGTTCGAGTGAATATGTATCACGTTTCCCGCATTACGGATTACGCATTACGTACACGTGGAAACACTTACGCGTGTTAAAAAACAAACTGTTGGATACGCATCGTGCATCACGCATTGCGATTCACGCATCACGCTATACGCATCACGCATTACGCATTACGTATTCATTCATTCATTCATTCATTCATTCATTCATTCATTCATGCATGCATTCATTCATTCATTCATTCATTCATTATTTCATTCATTCATTCTTTCTTTCCCTTATTCATTCCGTTCATTCATTCTTTCTTTCTTTTTCTCATTCATTCATTCATTCATTCGTTTATTCATTTATTCATTCATTCGTTTATTCTTTCTTTCATTCTTTCTTTCTTTATTTGTTTCACTCATTCATTTATTCCTTCATATATATATGTATTTCCATTTTTGCTTGCTTTTTACTTACTAATCTTTACAGTAATACACGCGTTCGAAATTCGCCAGAAAAAAGTAAGTTATTTAATTTATAAATCCCTTTTTGGTTAATAATGACAATGAATTCTTTGTGTAATCATAATAATTCGTTAAAAAGGCTTCAACGTCTGTCAGTGTTACAAAGGCCTTTTAATGTTCAGAATATGACAACTGCAGTTAATAAGCGGGATAAATCCCAAGCTGAGTCTTCCCGTCACTGACGATTGTACAAACGAGACACGCTGAAATTAAGTTAGTGGCAAGACGTCAGCAGCCGATTATGCCATTAGAGGTAACAGATTAACAAGTGCCGCGCATTCAAAGCAGATGATGTGCAAAATTTGGAAAGCTAATTTGTTTCAGATCAGTTTTGTTTCACATCAAAGGCACTTGGATCAGTCATAGACACGCGCCCCAATATGCAAATGCAAATTTTCCACGTAAAAGTTTCATTACTCGACTGCTTTGAGAAATTTTGCAAAAAAGGCTGTAAGAACGAAAATAATAAAGGACTAAGAATGACACCTTGCAGAACGTCTAGTTTTTTAGTTGTGTCTCCACGACTCACACAAAATCTTAGAGAATTTGAAATGTTACTGGACAGGAAAGTCTTACCATGAAAAATATCTCGGGCTTACAGGCATTTTCATAACGGGCACAAAGTGTCACATTGCAACACGCCAACAGACAACAGCCCATCTCTTGGGTTTCTGCAAAATTTTACAAAGAAGGGGGGAAGAAAATGCAATTTTAAAGCAGATCGACAAAAAGCATGCATCATTTAACAGTAAAGCATTTGCATTACTTAGTATCATACTTAATCGCACTTGATTGTTTCAATAATGTGCCAAACTAGAAAAGAAAATTCTTAGTAACTTAAAATGTTTGCACCAACTGGTAAATAGTCCTTGACTCGCCTTCCCAGTGTGCACCACCGACTCACTACAAACCAGTTTTTGATATTACTGACAAGATACAGTAATTTATGCTTTTGCTTAATTAGCGAATGCTCTGATTATTTTTTTAAATTTTACACGATGGTATCTGAAAGCGACCTACTGTCAAACGAAAATGGCAGCATCTAACGGTCATCACTTGAGTTTAAATTTACAAGTTGTTTTACTATTGCTGCTGCTGCTAATTCAAGCCCTGTACACAATAAGTCAGCACGTAGGTGATATAAAACTTTAAGACAACTTTTTAACTCCGTGTAAGTAACGGTTTTCTTGTGTTTTAACAGGGTTAGTTTACTGAGACCAGCACAGTCTTTATATGGCATTATTTGTTATCATTATTATAACTGTTTATTTTGAGTATATAAGCATATACATATATATATGCGCCCTCTATTTGCAGGGTTAACAGTATTTTGCATGTCATATTAACTTAATATGGTAGTTCGTGGGCGGATGCATTTTCCCAAAGACGAATTACCACAGTGGTTTTGCATAATTTTAACAAATGATTAACAGAGTTGGGTTAACTGAAAACAGCATGGCCCAAGCACGACGCCTTGTGGAATGCCGTGTTTCCCAGCGACGAATTACCGGAAAGCAATATTCCATAATTTTCAATGACGTTCTGATCTACATCAGTAATAATATGTAATATGCCATAATTACACTACTAATGAGCATCTAAAGGCGGATGCGATAGACGTCAAATTGGGTTATAATCCTGGCCTCTGATATGAAAAGAAAATGCAGAAACAACACGAATCAGAATCGCTGCAGCATGAAATCGAATCAGGCGAGCAGAATACACAGCTCCATCTCAAATTCAATTCCATGAGGCTGAACGATCACGCTAAGGAATTCTTGTCATGTCCGTGGGAAGCATCAGCGGGATATTGAAAGTTGGCCTGTTATTAGCTTTTGTAAAACCCCAGTGCAAACGTATTAGCGTCTGGTGGGGTTAACGCAAGCACTAAGGAAGCCATCTGGATTGAAAGGAATGGTCTAAAGAAATACATACATTCCAGACAGTGTGCTTACAAAATCACTATAATTGTAGACAATGAAAAAGCAAAAAATAATTAAATGCTATTTAACGGAATAGTTCATGTCTTTTTGCTGATAGGAGACATTAGGGATGTCGTGTACAGGATGGATCGAAAAGAAGCCACGTAACACTATTAGTGATGTCGGCAGGAAAAAAAACGAAGCCACTTTACTGTTAACATGATTTAAGGGCAACCGAAATCAATGAAAGCACATCCATTTTCTGCAGTTAAATTGAAACAAGAATTAGACTTGTACCCCATTACAGCCAAAAATTTAGATGGACGCCTCATAGTTTCCTCACCTAGCATGTGAAACCAGAAACAGGGGTCATTTATAATTATTTATTCTGCCAAAAACCGTGTTAACCTGCAGTAGAAACGAACCAGAGCAGTACCATTCGCTCAAGTTCATTTGTTTAACGACAGAGGGCGCTTGTTGATGGTGCTTTTCTTGAGGCAGCTGATATTGTAGCTTTCACCAAAAACAATTTTCTTTTAAAGAATACCCCACGTAAGGGGCCCGAGGGAAATAAGAAGTGCAGCAAATTGAATTAAGGATCTGCAAATGAAAGGAATACACCTGCTACCTGCAAATCGAAAAACGAGATTTGAGATTATTAACTTAAAGGACAAGAAAGGGAAACTTGAAGTAGGTTTCAGAAAAATCGCCTTAAAAATGATGTTACTTTATAGCAATTTTATGCGTATATGGTGCTCGAGTTGAAAGGATTTTTTGTTTGTTTTTATTTCAGATCTCCCGCAATACTGTTCCGACCGTATGGAAATGTTAAACTATGTCCCCAAAAGCCCCATGCAAATGTACATTACTTAACATTTCGCTTACCTGCTGGAAAGACTTACGTAACTAGAAATAATAATTTAAAATGTTTGTACCAATTGGTAAAATGTTACTGACTCACCCTCCAGGGTGCACCACTCACTAACCAAAAACGTATTTTTAATCTTATTGACAAGATACTATAATTTAAAATTTTACTTAGTTAGCAACGAGTACGCTACGATGCTCTCACTATTTTTCCAAATTTTACTTAATGTTAGCAAAACTTGTTTCAACCGGCCTACCATCAAAATGGCTGTGCCCACCTGTCACCACGGGAGTTCTAAATTTACACGTTTTGTACAGCGTTACGGCCGACGCAAACCGTGCACGCAAAAAGGCTGTACGCAAGTGGTATGAAATTTCAAGACGAATTTTTTAAGCTTTATGTAAGTGGAGCGTTTGCTTGTGATTTAAACTGCAAATTTAAGCAAATCTATATCAATAAACTAGCGTTACTGCCTAATCTAGAGCAGAAAATGTCGAGAATTAGATTGAAAATTGTGCAGAATTTTGCTTCGTTAAACTTCGGAAATTTCAGCTTGAATTTTTCCCGACTGGATAAAAGGACAAATCACATCGCCGGTGCAGCGGATTGTGAACGAGAGCAATTTGTTTGCTTGTTAGTTTGTTTGCCCGTTTTCTTAGTTTGTTTTACTTATATATTTATTTATTTATTATATTAAATGAATAATTTATCTACCTATTTACCAACTTATTTAAGAAATCATTCAAACTTAAGTTAGCATACATAAAATACATACATGGCAAAGCAGTAAAAAGATCTCAAGTCTTGGATACATGGGACGGATACGACGTCATACGTCAGCTTGAAAAGGATTGTGGGAAATAAATTAGTAATTTGTTGAAAGTGCTGCTGCAAACTGAATGATTAATGCTAAGAGGAACAAGCTTCATGGTTTTGCATCTTTGAATAAAATCTTTCCAGTAGGGGAAAATTCCCACATTAGGATCAACGAAACATTATATATGGTGACGGTAAATCAGTGTCAGTACTTCACTTTCCCACATGAAGTTGCAAGCATGTTTAAAGACAACTGAAATACGTGATCAGAAGTTCCAACTTCCAATTTTCAACACATTTTTACCTCTATTTTACAGGTTACTGTGCTTCTTTGTGCGCTGAACAACAGGTCTTTGGCTTCGTTGGTGTTTTTTCTGTTTACTGATTTGTTTATTTAATTGTATTATTTGTCGATTGGTTGGCTAACTGGTTGGTTGGTCAGCTGTTAAGTTGGATTATAAGCTGACTGACAAATTTGGTAGGTAGATAAACAGCTATATAGGCAGGCAGTTAGCCAGTTATTTAAGTTAAATATTTGGGTAGTTAGGTTCAGTTGGTTGGTTGGTTGGTTAGATGGTTGATAAATTGGTCGGCTGCTGGGTTGGTTCATATGTTTGGCAGGTAGATATAGCTAGCTAAGCTAGTTATTTACTTACTTGGTTGGTTTACTGGTTAAATTGTTGATAAATTGGTCGGCTGGCTGGTTGGTTATATGTTTGGCAGGCAGCAAGCTAGTTAGTTAAGCTAGTCATTTACTCAGTTGGATGGTTAGTTGAAAGGATGATTGAATGGTCGGTCGGTTAGTTGGTTGATTCGTTCGTTCATTTGTATTTCGCTCATTCACTCGATTGCTCGTTCGTTCGTTCGTTAGCCAGTTCACTTGCGTAAGTGTTCATCAATGATATTTGCAGCATATTAATTTTCTATTATTTATTTATTAGTTTATGCATTTTTATCATCACTCATGCAATGTTTGTTTGTTTGCATGTTTACTTATTTATCTAGTAAATAACTGAAATAAACTACAGGCTTTATTAAGTCTAATTACCACTTAAGACCAATGCTCATTCACTTATAGCGAACGTGGTACGACAGCCACTAACAAATGGCTACAATCTTTCGTTGGGATTCACTATTGTGTGAACACACCTTTATCTTTTACGTCATCGGTGCAGAAAAAGCACAGCGAGCGGTTTTTCACCCGCAATAAAGCAAAACAAACGACACTTCATCTTGCAACAAAAACACTTTTCGAACAGACAATTCAACCGGTTCTTTTACTCAATTCTCTCGACTGACGCAAATGCAGAAACAGCAAAGTTTACTGCAGAATTTTACAACTCCCCGAGGGTTTGCAATATCTACAAGTCTGCAAATAAATGAAAAACCTTCTTAATTCAACTGCTCGGCTTGCCAGAAAGGCAAGAGAGGAGATCAAGCGCGTGGCCTTTCAGTTCTAATTGAAATTCGACATCAGAACGAAAGTTAAAGGAAAAGTCAAGCTATTTCAATGTTCGCAAAAATCTCGGAAGGAATTAGTAATAAAAGTGTGTTAAGTGCCTCGTGTAACTGGTAAAATCACTTTAAAGTTGCGATTATTTTGAATGACCATTCTTCCACCAATGACGTCATTCATCGACTGGAGAAAAGCAGTGCAACGCCCATTCTTCCACAAATGGCGTCATTCTTCCACCAATGACGTCATTCGTCGACTGAAGAAAAGCAGTGCACTGTTTCTTCTAGTTACACTTTCTATTTGACTGTTGCTATAGTTACGAGGCATTTCCGTCTACAACGTTTTTGTTTTGGCATGTTCTTAACTTCTTTCAAACAAACAGAGAGAGAGAGAGAGATAAACGGAAACATTTCTCTTAATAATAAATTATAAAGGCACGTTATAACTAGCGAGTTTTCTCTCTGACAACAAATTCTCCAGTGTGAACTGCTTTGTGAATTACTGTCCGCACGTTATTGCAAAGTATCCCTGAGTTATTGCGAGTTGATTTCCTGTGAATTACTGTCTAGTATTAACACCTTCTAGATAGACACTAAAATATAAGTAGGCATATTGCATTGTCACATTCTTCTGACTGCTTCTAACTTGTTTCCGGGTGGATGCCTCATCATTAATTCCCCAATTAAACACCAGGTGATATGATACCCATAAATGAAATAGGTTAAACAATTCTCTCACGGGGTTAAGCAATTCAGGGCCATAATGAAGTCGCTGGGATGAAAACAGGTAAATTGATTAAGTCAACGTTTAGAGGAAGTACAGGAACCTGTCTTCCTGTACACGGGTCAATATTAGTAGCATCAATATCAGCATCTAATTTACGTTGATAATCTGATTTACCTAATCAGCTTCTTCATGGAAATGCATATCAGTTTGATCCACAAGACGATGTAGGTTTAATAAATCTGTTACTAACTTGTGGACTAGAAGGCGAGTTATTAGTTTCTGCAGCACGGCGTAAATAAGCCTTTTCACAGCTCCAGCGATTGATGATGATCGTGAAAAGGTCAAAGTTTAAGTGTACAAGACAACGCATTTGTGCCCACTTGACAAATGAACGATTTGAAAATTAGCAAGAGCTGAACGCCCATTGTGGTAACTCGGTCATGTGACAGGACAGATCCTACAAAGAAACACCAATCATATCTTTAGAGAAACACGATTTATTCCCAATGATTTTGCTGCCACTTTCAAGAAGCGTTAAAAATTTCATAAATAAAATGTGTTATAATGTGTTAAATAATATGTTATATATAATGTGTTATATATGATGTGTTATATAGTGTGTTATATATAATGTGTTATATTGTGTGTTATATATAATGTGTTATATAGTGTGTTATATATAATGTGTTATATAGTGTGTTATATATAATGTGTTATATAGTGTGTTATATAGTGTGTTATATATAATGTGTTATATAGTGTGTTATATGTAATGTGTTATATAGTGTATTGTATATAATGTGTTATATAGTGGGTTGTTTATCAAATTTTTAACGTTTCTTGAATGTGACAGCAAAATCGTTAACAACAACAACGGGTTTCTCTGCAGACAGGATAGACGTTTCTTTCTAGACCAATCCTGTCGCATGATTAACTTACAAGAATAGGCGGTGAGTTCTTGTTGGTCTACCACTGACTTATAGTCGTCGAATTAACAAGTTTAACACAGAAACCCGAACCTCTCAGCTGCTTTGCATCCATTAATAAAAGTGGTAACTGGGAACGCAACCAGACACAAGTAAACAACAACAAACGTAAAACAACACGCAAATTGCTTACGAAACAGAGGCTTCATTCTTAGAACGATTGAATGCAGACAGTGGGCGCTTTCATTCCTGGCAAAAATTTTACTACTAAAGGGTTTGGATGGTGAGATAAAACCATCAACGAAGGGGGGAGGGGCAGTGGATGCTTAGTAAATGGCCCTAAATAGCTTCATTGTACACGTGTGCCTGCTTATCTATAAAAATCTCTTCAGTAAAGATAAATAAAATCAGCAAGTTTGATTTCAAAAAGACAGACAGACAATGTGGACTTACTTCACAGAAAACAAAGTAATGACTTTTCACCTACGACTGCCCAAAAATTCTGTACAAGTTGAAGCGGAAATGTTATCATTTTCCCGATTCGAAATGCTTGTTACCGGTCTTCCCCAAGGTTGAACTCTGGTACCGGTCCTGTTTAACGTTGACATCATGAAAATTGATCCAGTAATTATTCGGTAATGAGTCTAAATCCATTTCTAATGCTCATTTTGAAATCAGGTTTTAGTCATTGTTTTGTCCATGATATATAAACGATCATCTAAGTTATTATAAGAAAAGCTTGATAGTTCACGGGAACTATTGCACTATTGCTCACAACAGTCACAACTACTACTACTACTACAATGACAAAAA
>JAQGDQ010001303.1:20000-48417 GCA_030141605.1 Tubiluchus corallicola | reverse complement strand
ACAGGACAGGACAAGACAAGACAAGACAAGACAAGACAAGACAAGGCAAGGCAAGGCAAGGCAAGGCAAGGCAAGGCAAGGCAAGGCAAGGCAAGGCAAGGCAAGGCAAGGCAAGGCAAGGCAAGGCAAGGCAAGGCAAGGCAAGGCAAGGCAAGGCAAGACAGAGACAGAGACAGAGACAGAGACAGAGACAGAGAGAGACAGAGAGAGACAGAGAGAGACAGAGAGAGACAGAGACAGAGACAGAGACAGAGACAGAGACAGAGACAGAGACAGAGACAGAGACAGAGACAGAGACAGAGACAAAGACAAAGACAAAGATAAGATAAAGATAAAGATAAAGATAAAGATAGGATAAGATAAGACAAGATAAGAATATTTATTCTACAATGCACGACAGCAATAATATCCATTCAGAAATGGTCTCGCTATAAATATAAATTAGATAACATTGAGGGGGACGAAAGAGCAGGCTATATAGTCGTATCCCAGAGCAATTATTACACAGTTAGTTAAGCAGTTTGAACAATTCATTACATGGACGAAATTTGAACGAGTATCTTATACTAGGGATAAACAATTGTTTCAAGAAATAATAAGCATCAAATAATTTATGTATGAACAAATGTAGCAAATAACAGCTATATATAAATATTTGATAATAAACATTTTACACTAGTTGTGAGCTTACATGTATGTTTTAAATTCTGATATTAGACACACATAGCAACACATAAGTTTACTTATAACACAGAGTTGAGGAGTTCACGAATATTCTGATAATAGATTATATGTTATAACTTTTTAAACTGATATTGATTGAATTATTTAATATTTCCAGATGTTTCGTTCCATAGCATTACAGCGTTAAATGTTATAATAATAATGCTAATAACAATCATAATAAAAATGTATAATACTAATCACGTCGAACAAAGCACAACTATCTCATGTCCACTTCATATTTTGAATATCTCATATTTTGAATAACCACTTCAAAATATTACAAGATACCGGCACACATTTGAAAACAACAATAGTTTCACGCATTAAGCATTTCATAAACATTGAACTGTAAGACGATAACACAAAACCACTTCACTGTAGTAAAAGGATCTCTGTATTCTCATTAATCTGCAATAAAAAGCATTAGACAGTCAAACATTCATTTCACTCTATGCAGGTGCTGCCCTCTATATGTAGGGAAAATACTTAGCGGTCAATAATAAGTAACAGATCGACATGAGAACATGTGTTTTCATCTTAAAAAATAAGTAAAGAAATACGCTAAAGAAAAACTATCAGAGAGAGAAGAATATGGCAAGCAAAAATTTCATTTTCTCTTAAAATGCTAAAGATTTATAGATTCGCCATGAAAACCCATGCAGCCTTTCCAATTTTGGTTGTTAATTTGTTCGTTATTTTTAAACTCATTACATAGTTTCTATTACAAAATCCTAATCCATTTTCACTAGGATGAGATCTTCTTATTAGAAGATAAGATGATTTTCATACACTATTTATAAGTCCGATAAAAATATACATTTTAACACAATTAATGCTGCAAAAGCGTTTCTGATAATAAAATAATAGATTAAAAACTTTATTCACGGCAGGCGAGCCCAACTATTGATGACATCACAAATTAACATAATTTTCAACAGGAAAAATATTTCACGAGCCTGTTGCACGTATTTGCGAAAGCGAAAATTGAAGTACAGTGCTACTGTAAGATATTCAGTGTTTTGTACTAAAACTACACAAGTTTTAAGATAAAAATTCAAATTTCAAATTTACCACTGTACTCACGCATGAGCTGTCGAACGTAAGTAGTTCGTCACAAACTAACCCATCTAAACGAAGAGGTACAGCACCTGTTTTTGTGCAATACGTTTGCTAAATTCAGGAGCTAGTGCCCGTCTAACTAGCGAATGGCGAGATGCCTGTAACAGCGAAGAAATAGCTGCGCGAACGCGAAATTGTGCTTGTGTGGTAATAATTCTTTCACGTAATAAGTCATTTTTGAAAAAGCAGTATGTTTCCTTTCAATATTTTAAACAGTAGATTGTTTTGACCCGCTGTTTAACTATGAGTCCGGATTTGCTTTAAACATCTGTTACTGCTTGACAATTTAGGTATCCACTATCCACCCATTTCGTCACTTGACACTTCGCCAGTGGTACGGTTTGGCAGTGCCATAGTTCCCCAGGAAAAAAATTCTACCATGTTATTACATTATCCTTTATGTAAAAGGTATCTCAAAATAAATTTATATTAGGTGCACAATTATATAGTTTTTGTAACCTAAAATAAATAGTTCGGAAGTTCAAGCATCAGTTCTGTTTTTACAACATGCATTAAAATAAGAATTGGTTAAATTAATCGTGTTTATAATGAATTTTCTATGCCGTTCCTATAGTACACCCTACATGCACTTAGTACGGAATTTGGCACGGAATTTTATTGTACTTGTGCGATACGATTCAATTTTGCAGTTACGGTACGGTATTTTTTAAAGCTATGAATTCAATTAAATTCAATTCAATATTTTTTATTTGGCTAATTTGCATAATAAAAAAATTCCAAAATAAATAAAACGTTCATGATGATAATCACATTACGATAATAAAAACAATCACCGTTTGAAAATTATACGAATCAGCCTTCAGGAGAGTGGAGCCTGAGCTTTCGAGACTCACCACTAGAGGGCGCAAATAAATGGTGCAGACGGAAGAATACATACAAAATATCTCAAAATTAACCCACTACTCAGTTGTAAAAACTGTTACAGAGCAATACAAATAAATGAAATTAGAAATATTGTGATGCCGTCTATGATAACAAGGATTCATAATTTACTACATGTATTGACTAAAAAATAAATAAAAAGAAAAGAAAAGAAAAAAGTAAAATGAAACACTTAACAAAAGTTGATGGCTGACACTTACGCGTTGAGTAGAAATGCAATCCAAGGGATTAAAGCAAAATTTACTGAATCAAGACTGACGCAACCAAGAAAAGAAAAGAAAATGAAACCCGAAGCCGAACATGGCCCAGAATGCACTGCCCTCGAGTCTACGAGAACAGGTTACATGCTCGAGAAAATTGGCCTAGAAAACTGTTGTGGAGATCCACTAAAATTAAATAGAATATTGTAGGATGTTCTATAGTATAGTAGAACAATCTTCTTACCGTGTAGACGTTTCGAGAACTTTTTATTTCTAGATTGTTCCTTTGCACTGATATATAAGGCGGAGCTGGCCGCTGGAGTTTATTCTCTTGTATCATCGTATTCTCAGATTCTCAGATACGCACCACTCTCGTTTACATGTTTCCTGATTATCACATCGACTGTAAACATTTTGCGTTCCTTCATACTTTTGTGTTGTAAAATTCTCGCATAATAAACTAGTTTAATTTGACGACGTGTTTTCTGGTTTTCTCTACGAGCCTTCCGAGAGAAACAAAACGCAACAAAAACTGAGCTCTGATTGGCCCACGCAATTTTACATTCAGTACACTACATTTTCACGAAACCTGTGGTTTCCGAGACGGTTTTAATCCTGCGACCCGTCACAGTATTTAAAAATGCCAATTAGCAGGTTAGGTAACGAGTTAGTGACAATTTACATACATACTTTTTAAAACTTTCTAACCGAAATTCTTTTGCCAAAAAATGAATTTGAGCCCATTATTGGATGGCAGCATAATTATGAAGGATTTCCGTAGCCGTAACTAGCATGTATGATACGAAAGTAACCAGCAGCTTTAGGAGTAAGATAGTTATGGTACGGTATTTTGGCTGTAGATCAAAGGAATGCCCCGGTCAAAGGGCCACCCCGGATAAAGGACCACTTTTACTTTAAATTAAAAAATTGGTCAAAGGACCACCAATTAGGCAGGTGGACAATGAACCATCGGAGAAAGGACCACCAGTGGATGTGCTGACGGCTGCCTTAGTGAAATTGCAACGTTGACTTACCGTTAATATTTTCTGATGGCTGCTTTAGTGAAATTGCAACTTTGACTTACCGTTAATATTTTCTGACGGCTGCTTTAGTGAAATTGCAACTTTGACTTACCATTAATATTTTCCGACGGCTGCTTTAGTAAAATTCCAACTTTGACTTACCGTTAATGTTTCATTTATTAAAGGGAGATTCAATTTCAAAAGTACGTGGTTTTGTAAGAAAGGTTACAATACTCAGCTTTTCACAGGACATATTACAGATAAAAGACCAAGAAATACACAAGACTAACAGATAAAAAAGTAATTAATTGTTAGGTTGTCTTTTGTCCGGTGAACCAATGACCAGTGATCGTTTGTCCCGTGGTTCCTTGACCGTCCCCCTGTATTTTTTCCTAGTGCCAGCCTTGGCGAGGACTATTGATTAATATGTTGTACTTAAAGTTTTCCATTTGAATGTAAGTTTTTTTATGAAAACATCAAATTTTGCCGATGAAGTACTAAACGTCACGTAAATTAACCTGTTTCTCAATTTCTGAGCATCCCATGTGAAGATTTTTGGCTACAGTTTATAATTCCCCACAGATAAGAAATTAGTTCCTGAAGCGGGTTACGGCTGGTGGGTAGGGCTTGGAGTTAGGGTTAGGGCTAGGGTTAGGGTTTGAGTTGGGGTTGGGGTTGGGGTAAGGGTTAGGGTTGGGGTTAGGGTTAGTGTTAGAGTTAGGGTTGGGGTAAGGGTTAGGGTTAGGATGAGGATTAGGGTTGGGTTAGGCTTAGGGTATTTAAATTGTGTGGTTATAATTATAATGTTTCAGTCATGCTATTGCACTGATTTAGAAATTGCGCAGGTATCGCAGTTTCAATGATCAAATTACAAACGTGCTGTCGTTTATTAATAAAAATTATAACAAACGTGCTGCCCACATTCTTTAGATATTCAAATAAGAAAAAACAGTTTTAACGGCAAACTTTTTGAAGAATTTGATAATGATTACGTCATCTAAGCACTTTGATTAACATTTATGCACTTAAGCAGCGAGTTTTCAAGGTCAATGTTCTACGGGTTGCAATAATCTCAGTCAAATTTCTGCACTTTGATCCAACCCGGCTAAAAACATAGCTAGCTGCCTTTTCATTCATATTCACGTTTGTAAACATCTTCTAACTTTCTTGCTCGGGTGCAACGTGCCTATTGGCTTGTATAAACAGTGGGCGTGGCTTAACGCGATTCTGTGAACTACTCTATTAATAGTTTTCCGGAACAACACCGCCAGCCTACAGTAAAAGTTTCTGCACAAAGATAAGAAAGTATGCACAACTAATTAGGTTGACGTCGTTAATTACCTAGGTTCTTGGCCAGCTGACAGCACCTGGGTGGGCAGTTGTTGTAATTCTTATCATCACATTGTAGTATTAACTTTTAATGTAGGCTGAGGGTTTGTAGTGAAAACGTAAAAATGAAATGGTTGAGAAATGCTGGCATTAACGTCTCAGTTTACTCACTGCTGCTACTGCAGCTGCAGCTAATGACCTGCTTGAGGGCATGTCACGCCGTCTGCGTTACAGTCTATTGATCTTGCAACTGCAATGCATCAGTGCATAGCACACTGCTACTAGATGGCAGTGCGATATTTTTACAGACAAGTTGATATTAGTTGATAAAAGGCAAATCAACACGAATTTGGTTAGAATTTTACTATAAGTTAGTACTTAAAAAATTATAGCCGTTTTTATATGAAAGGTCCCTTGTACGAGCGTCTGCAACCACCTCCAGCCTACTGCTGACCATGTGTCTTGATTTACTTACCCACCACAAACAGTTGAGAAAATGTTTGTGCCATGTATATATAGGTGGTGGAACGCCGTACTAATTGTACTTGCTTCGGCAGTACATATACTAAAATTGGAACGATACAGAGAAGATTAGCATGGCCCCTGCGCAAGGATGACACGCAAATTCGTGAAGCGTTCCATATTTTTTTCATTCCAGACGAAAAAGTTGCATAAAAGTTGAAAAACCTTGTTAAATCAACAATAAAGCGAAAATTAAGCATTGCTGAAAAGGCTAGGCAATGGAATTACTATTTTCAGATTCTTAAAACCCTACAGGGTCTAACACACTACAAGCAATTATCATTTAATTGACTAAACTGGTTATCTTTAACATTACATTGCAAAACGTTTTGGTATGCTAAGATGTGTTGTAAAACGTTAATTTAAACCTAATCTTAATATTTATAGCTCCCATGGCAATGATTAGAAATCATTAAGCCTTGATTTACAGTTCTAGTGCACTACCACGCCACAAACAGTTGTCATATAATTGTTAAATCTGTTACGTTCAACAGAGGAAAACAAAACATATTCATGGTTTCATGCATTCTCTAAAATGCCTTTTTAAACCAAAATCCATTGCCTGCAGCTCTCGTGGCAACCACTGAGGTCATTGAACTTTCGCCATTTACAGTTTTGAGTTATAATTTACTCTAACAATTCACCGCAAACAATTTTTGCCAAAAATATGCTACATGTCCCTTTGCATATGCAAAAAGGAGCGAGCAGAAAATATAAAACTGCTATTAAACTTAGACCACTTTGAAGCTATTTTACTGTATAAATCACTTTTTCAAACAAAAAAGTCAATTAGTTGGTAGAATCAGTAGCAGAGTTAGTGAAAGTCAACAGAAAGCAACACAACAAGCAATGCCAATTTGCTGATTTTGAATTGGGATTGGAATTAGAATTATTTATAGTCTACTTGTAGATCACATAAATGTACAAATAACGACAATGTTCGAATTCAATATGTGGGACGTAATGACAGAAAGATCATACGGTCGTCATTCCTGTATGACGAAACGTCATTCCTGTATGACGAAACGTCATTCCTCCACACACCCTCACATTGGAAACCACTGAACTCAATGTTTCAGAATGCGGCTCTTATATTGATAGACTTTGCACAGGTAAAACAGGCAAGTATTTAAATTTAAGTCAGTCAGAAAGTAGGATTTGTGAATTTCATGCAGGTAAGATTATTGCAATTTGATTTACCGGGGTGTTTTACTTTAAAGTGACTTTGAAATAACCTACAGCTGCGTATTCTGTCCTCAAACTGTCCTGAGTGAGTGAAAGTTTGAAAAGACGCCTACGCTTGATCACGCTTGTACTGTAAGCTAAACGCAAAAGAATTTTTTTAATAAAGGTATACAGTAAGTTAAAACAGAAAGAATTTTAGACTAAACGTATACCGTAAACCAAAAACCGAAATATTTTTAGACTAAGCTTATCTTTCCTTTTTTCTCATAAGTCATAATTAATATAGTTCGTATTTTTAAATTTTCTTTCAGCTTTTTTGCTGGGTTGATATGTGATTTAACACAGCTACACAGACGACACTAACAGTTGTAAAGTATTTAACACTTCGTCTGTATTTGTGCAGGGCTCCATTATTTAGAAGGAGTTTAAAAGTTCACAACAATATTTTATACAAAACATGTTGAGCTATGTTATGAACTCGCGCATTCTTTTCCTTTAAATGCTTGAGCAGCACAGCTCAGTCGCACAGCCCCCCCCCCCCAGTAATGAAAATTTGGATACTTCTTAAGCAGAAGCGACGCACTTGATTGGACGATACAGTCACGTGTGCGCGTGGGTTGGCCTCATTACGGCAGGGTAGCAGGAAGCGTAAGCGTGGGTATATATTTGTTAAAACTAGTAATTTCACACAGTTATCTCTCTAGGAGTGTCTAGAAACTTCTAGATTTTAGAAAAAGCTTGCGATTTAGCTCGTTTCACTTTTTCAAAAAATGTGGTAGAACTGATCAAAGCTTCTCTTTCCGTTCATTGTACTAGCCAACTTTTTAACAATTGAAGGAAGGGCAGGCTGGATTATCGTGTAGTTTGGGCTGCAGCTTGCGGCAACTGAAGTTTGTCGGGTCTTCAAGCTTTGTTAAAATTAAAATTTGGTAAAAATCTTCAGTACAGATATATCACAATACATTCACAATGTCAGAATATGTCACAAGTAAAAATATTCGAGACGGGTGCTGAATTAGAGGGTGCCTCCTTTTGAGGGGCCACACAATTTCAATAAACTATGGACCTTAAAATGTCATAATCCATCCTGCTTAGAAATTGGCCAATTTTACTGTTAATTGTAATGTCATAAGTTCTGTACCATTTGCATTATTTTTAGAAATTTAAGATACTCGTGTTGTTTAAGTATTCCATTTATAGTGTTTCTTTGATCAGCCTCATCAGTAGACAACAGCTATTCGTTATGTGTTTCGGTCATTAGTTAAAATACTGCTTTAATCTTTCAACAAAAATGTGTGGCTGGTTTATGATGTCTCGTCACTTTGCGCCTGGTATAAAATCAAGAATTAAGTAAGTAAGTAATTAGATAACTAAGTAAGTATGTATGTAAAGTGAGTAAGTGACTGAGTAAGTGAGTGAGTGAATGAGTGAGTGAGTGAGTGAGTGAGTGAGTGACTGAGTGAGCAAGCAAGCCAGCAAGTAAGTTAATAATTGTCATTATATTACAATACATATAAATTTGACGTAGTCGGACACTGAAGATTTTGCAAGCAGCATTTACAGAATTTTACCCTGAAAAAACGACAGCCTTTTGTTTGAAAGTTATAACTTTAATTTTATTGAAATTGCGTTGCTTGATTACTTAGGGACTGCGCTGTACTATGAAGTCGTAACTTTTCAGTCGTCACCCTCAGGACAAAGTTCGACCAATCTTCTGCCAACTTACACGACATATGCCTGTTTTCTCGTTTATACAAGGTAGTAAGTTACATTACACATGTAAAATTATGCCATAAAATGCTGTTTATTTTACATTTAGAACTTGCTTATTTTGTACTAACTGTGACTTTTAATCAATTTGTTACTATCTGTCATTATGCTCTACTGCAATAATCATCGTTTGTCAGATAATGTTTCAATCCTTTTGTTTGTCGTTCTATTTTACAGCCAAGAACGAAATGTGGATCCTACAGCAACAGTAAAATGAATTGTAAACAATTTCTTTCTAACCACAATTGCCGAACTTCGAGAATCAATCATCAGGTCTCCGTCTGATCAGCTTTAAAAACCAAAAAACCCGAGAATTCTTGATATCATGCTCAAAAAACCCAGAATTTAAGTTTCTTTTTCGTTTTTTTATTTGAAAAGTGTCTTATTTGAACGTTTGCCAAAATCTATGAGGTTGTAATTGAACGTTATTGTAATCTTTCGTCGATCAGTGATCATCAAATTTCGTAATGCAAAGTTTTGTGCTAGTGCACCTTCTGTGTAGATACCAGTTCTGCCACAAGTCGCCTACATGGCGACTCCCGTAAGCTCTTTGGTGAGTTGCAGATTTTATTTTCATTTTTCATAAGTGCGAAGCTTTAAGTAACGCATAAACTAATAAAAAACCTCTCAGTCTGATAAAAACCATAAACCTTTAAATCCATAAAAACACGAATTCTGCACATTGTGGCATTTTAGTTTATTAAATCACAAGAGATCTCGTTATGGTGCTGAGTTTGTGATAGTCTGTGAGTAAAGAGTTTGTCGAGAATTTAAATTCCGCTTTACTCATATGAGCTTCACTACAGTTCAGGCCTTTAAGCAGGTCAATTTCTAGAGAAAGATATATTTAGTTTTAGTTTACGGCATGACTTATTCCTGTACACAATAGAGAATATAGTTCGCAAATTTCTATATCTAAAGATAATTTTCTTTCTACGTATCGGATGTAAAACTTACAACAGAGTTCTCCACACTTACAGTGATATGGAGAATATTGCAAATACACTGAAATTTAATATTGATAGTGCTAGTTACAGCAGGATAAAAATAATTTTCAAGTTCTTGTTGCAAGAATCTTTAGAATCCATGGTAAGGTTGAGATACAGCTTCATTGGACATCATGAGTTCCGTTTCTGGGTTTGCATCTAGGCTGAGATACAGCTTCATTGGTCATCATGAGTTTCGTTTCTGGGTTTGCATCTAGGCTGAGATACAGCTTCATTGGTCATCATGAGTTCCGTTTCTGGGTTTGCATCTAAGCTGAGATACAGCTTCATTGGCCATCATGAGTTCCGTTTCTGGGTTTGCATCTAAGCTGAGATACAGCTTCATTGGCCATCATGAGTTCGGTTTCTGGGTTTGTATCTAGGCTGAGATACAGCTTCATTGATCATCATAAGTTTCGTTTCTCGGTTTGTATCTAGGCTGAGATACAGCTTCATTGATCATCATAAGTTTCATTTCTCGGTTTGTATCTAGGCTGAGATACAGCTTCATTGATCATCATGAGTTCCGTTTCTCGGTTTGTATCTAGGCTGAGATACAACTTCATTGGTCATCATGAGTTTCGTTTCTCGGTTTGTATCTAGGCTGAGATACAGCTTCATTGGCCATCATGAGTTTCGTTTCTGGGTTCGCCTCTAAGCTGAGATACAGCTTCATTGGTCATCATGAGTTTCGTTTCTGGGTTTGCATCTAGACTGAGATACAGCTTCATTGATCATCATAAGTTTCGTTTCTCGGTTTGTATCTAGGCTGAGATACAGCTTCATTGATCATCATAAGTTTCGTTTCTCGGTTTGTATCTAGGCTGAGATACAGCTTCATTGATCATCATAAGTTTCGTTTCTGGGTTTGCATCTAGACTGAGATACAGCTCCATTGGTCATCTTGAGTTCCGTTTCTGGGTTTGCATCTAGGCTGAGATACAGCTCCATTGGTCATCATGAGTTTCGTTTCTGGGTTTGCATCTAGGCTGAGATACAGCTCCATTGGTCATCATGAGTTCGTTTCTGGGTTTGCATCTAGGTTGAGATACAGCTCCATTGGTCATCATGAGTTTCGTTTCTGGGTTTGCATCTAGGCTGAGATACAGCTCCATTGGTCATCATGAGTTCCGTTTCTGGGTTTGCATCTAGGCTGAGATACAGCTCCATTGGTCATCATGAGTTTCGTTTCTAGGTTTGTATCTAGGCTGAGATACAGCTTCATTGATCATCATAAGTTTCGT
This sequence comes from Tubiluchus corallicola, assembly GCA_030141605.1. NCBI lineage: Eukaryota > Metazoa > Priapulida > Priapulimorpha > Priapulimorphida > Tubiluchidae > Tubiluchus > Tubiluchus corallicola. The sequence continues at coordinate 37,411 of JAQGDQ010001303.1, read as the reverse complement.
TTCTCGGTTTGTATCTAGGCTGAGATACAGCTTCATTGATCATCATAAGTTTCGTTTCTCGGTTTGTATCTAGGCTGAGATACAGCTTCATTGATCATCATGAGTTTCGTTTCTCGGTTTGTATCTAGGCTGAGATACAGCTTCATTGGTCATCTTGAGTTTCGTTTCTCGGTTTGTATCTAGGCTGAGATACAGCTTCATTGGTCATCTTGAGTTTCGTTTCTCGGTTTGTATCTAGGCTGAGATACAGCTTCATTGGCCATCATAAGTTTCGTTTCTCGGTTTGTGTCTAGGCTGAGATACAGCTTCATTGGCCATCATGAGTTCTGTTTCTGGGTTTGCATCTAGGCTGAGATACAGCTTCATTGATCATCATAAGTTTCGTTTTGGGGTTTAGTTGTGTTGCAAAATTAAGTCTGTTGATCGACAGTGCCTGTATAGGAAAGTAGGCGCTGGTCTCATTTTTGAGACAGAGTAATAAAGGAATTATTTTGTTCAGTACGTCGTGTAGTTTCATAATAAAATTTTGCTAGTCGAGTTCTCTTTAGCAAGTTGGTAAGATGCGGTGAAAATGTAAGTTTGATTTCTTCATATTTCTCCATAAAATTATTCGTTTTTGTTATACCATTTAGTTTTTTGACAATGGATTAGCAGAAGTTATTTTATTTGCTTCTGATAAAACGATGTGGAGTCGCACGTAGTATGTCAGTCAGTCAGTCAGTCAGTCAGTCAGTCAGTCAGTCAGTCAGTCAGTCAGTCAGTCAGTCAGTCAGTCAGTCAGTCAGTCAGTCAGTCAGTCAGTCAGTCAGTCAGTCAGTCAGTCAAGTCTGTCATGATGTCATTTTACGATTTTACATTATGAAGATGAATGGAGATTTTGGACAAAAAATATCACTAATTGCATCTACAAGACTGTTGGACTGCGATTTTGCATATATTGCATGTTACTTTTGACTTTATGTATTTTATGACATGGTGGCTATCGTGACTACGTGAGATTGTATTTCATTGTGTAATGCGGGTAATGGTTCATTTCCGTACGAAGTGGTGGTGTCGTGAATTTGATTATAGACATGAATTTGCAGCTCAAGTTTACAATTTCCCACACAAGAAATTAGTTCGTGAAGTGGATTAGGATGAGGATTAGGGTTAAGGTTAGGGTTGCGCTTGTATTAGGGATAAGGTTAGGGTTAGATTTAGGTTGGGTTAAGGTTAGGGTTGAGTTAGGTTTAAGGTTAGGGTTAAGGTTACGGTTGGGCTTGTATTATGGATAAGGTTAGGGTTAGATTTAGGTTGGGTTAGGATTAGGGTTGGGTTAGGTTTAAGGTTAGGGTTAGGGTTAAGGTTAGGGTTGGGCTAGGGATAGGGTTGTATTAGGGCTAGGATTAGGGTTAGGAATATGGTTAGGGTTAGGATTATGGTTATGATATGCTTAGGGTTAGGGTTAGAGTTAGGATTATGGTTAGGGTTGGGTTGTGGTTAGAGTACTTAAATTCTGTGGGGAATTCTAAGTTCCCTCCGATTTTGCTTCTGATATGTGTTTCTTGCCCCACGAGTGATGTGATATACGATTATTAATCTACTTGTTTATTTTTCTGTGTTTTCATTTTATTTTGTTTTACTGCTTAGTATTGTTTTTTTATACTGAATTAAACACATGTGGGAATATCACAGGCTTTTTAACGCTTCAACTAGTTGAAATGCTTCTGCTAATTTCATTTTGATTTATGTCACGTAAAGAAAGAAATAAACCACGCGCTTGCTGCAGTAAAATCTAGTTTATTGTTTATAGGGGTCGTCTGTTTTCCATTAGGGTCTTAAGTACTGTCAACGGAGATTAATACCACTGAATGCTTTATTGTAACATAATCAGTACATAAATGTCCCACATATCCCATAAAATGGATTAACCTGACTGTTCAGAGCACAGGTGAGTAAAACAGACAGGTGACTAGCAGGTAACAAACAGAAAAACTGGCCAAAACCAAAAGCTTTACATTGCCGCCACAGATAGCGCCTCGTGCACGAATTTGTAAGCAAGATTAACAAAGTCTGCTACACTCTTAATTGTCCAGAAGGGTTCACAGCACAAGTAGCAACTCCTAAACTTTACTGAACGAACGAATATACGATTCTTTTCCATTGCTGTTATGTTTATATTATCAGTTAAAATAGACAATGATCTCGTCTTGCATAACTTTTGTGCTACTGTACAACGCTTGCACAAATTTTGCATTTATAACAGGGAATGGTAATATACCACAAATGCAACGAGTCATACGTGTATGTGAATTATATGGAATATCTAAAATCCTAAGCAAAACCTCCATTAATTCAGTAGCTAGAGATTTAACAATTTTGCCTGATAACTCAAGCATAGACCTGCCATAGAACGAACAGCAGAATGACCAAGAGAGCTTCAGAATCTCAGGTTTATTTTAAACAGATCCGAAAGAACAAACAAGGAAATTTACTAATTCGATAAAATCATTCTTACAGCTAACAATATCAGTCTGTTGATCGAGATTGTTATCTAACTTCTGCCCTAAATGAGTAACACTATTGTGCCATTTTAGCGTTTCCCCACTAATATGTGTTTCAAGCACGTCAGGACAATTACATTTTCCGAATATTTTCCGTCTGGATTTCGCCATATTGAAGCACATACATGACTATTTGCGTATACTGGACAGATATTAAACAATTTCCTAAGGCCGGTTGCAGCCGGGGAAAGGAGGATTATGTCGTCTGCATAACCCAACGCCCCCGTAAAACATATAGCAGATGACATTTAGCAGAATGGATGTAATTTACGTAATGAAGTAGACATCAAACAGAACTTTAGGCTCAAATATTAACATTATCGTAACAAAATATCAGCATTTCTAGGCTGTATGTCAGCATTGGATCATAATAGTCTGACCACTGCTATCCAAGCCAACTCACATGACCAACCAGGTGAATCACGTGTCGTTTTATATCCTTGTGGCGTAAATACTATGATTATGTCATGAAAGAAATGAAAATCACTTATAACAAGTGTGTACGCAAACTCTTCGCTTCCTCGTGATTGCAGGGCACGTGAAATGACAGCATATTTAGGGATCCCATATTTTAACGTACTTATGCGCAAGTTTGTATTTTCTATTAGAAATAGACTTTTTTAGGACTTCTAATTTATACGTTAATTCTGTTTTAGAGAGTGACACTTATATTGATTCTACTTTACATGCGAAATGGAGGTCACTTCTCTTCCATAGACCTAAAGATGTTACTACTTGAATACATGAATATTAAATAATAATTATGTGTATTTGTGTGCAATTAATTTAATCTTTAGTAATTAGATTTTAGTTAAGGCTATCTTAATTTCAGGAATTTTATGTGTTCTATTTTTTATACAGATTCAAGCACCTGTATCATTTCTTAAACATAATGTATTTTTTTAACAAATCGTATCATATGGCGTGTATCAATCGTCCAATGACATTATACCGTCTTTCAAAATTAGAGATATTCTATTGAGGTCTTTGTGTGTGAAGTCTATCAGCATAAGCATTCTACATCCCTTTGTCTTCTTTGATGATTTAATAGTTCCATGGAGACCTTTAATAAGTGGTTGGTCTTAAACACTTGAAGAATGCTAATTTTGAAAATACCAGAAAACCATGAAGGTTTAAGACATTACACAAAATTTCTTCTTCTTCTTCTTCTGTTGGTTTAGCATCTGTCGTAGACATAGATCCCGTATCAGAGCACCTCACTGTTTCCAGTCTGCAGCTAAAATTTTCATCTCCTGTGATGCCATTGTTAGGTTAGGAATGTCACGGGAAAGTATATAGTGGGTGCATAGGCCCTTTTTTGGTTTTAATTTAATTTCCAATTATTGCCACGGTGCTCCCACCTGTTTGTTTATTTAGTAGGCATTTAGCTTTTTACAGTAGTCACTCTTTAAAATTGAAGCACCTAGTATCCTTCAATACATTAGCATTTTGGCCGAGCTATAGATGTAGTTGTTGTATGACATTTTACCCGTAATTGGTTCTCTACGCCATTGCTCTATTTTTCTGACTGTGATGAGCATTATGACTGTGAATTTCTTACGAATTTATTGTTGTGGCATTGTCGTTCTTAAGGCTACTTGGAGTTCTCATTCCTGTCTTTGTAACTGTTAAAGGCTCTAACAACGCAAGTTACTGTTAATTAATTTCAATATAGTCTACATAATTTTTATATCACTTCTTAGTCATAGCAATACATTTAATCATGAAACTAATTTTCTTCTACTTAATGCAAATTAAACTAAATGTTAATAATTGTATTTCAGAATAAAGAAACTTTTGGTCAACACGTTAAACTGGTGTTTTTTATCCATTTCATAGTTTTAATACATGCCAATCGATTCTCCACCGCTGATATCTTCCACATAAGTTTTTCTACACAGGAATTTGTAAATGGTCAGTCGTAACTGTTTCACCTTCAGAAAATACAATGCAGAATTTATAAGAGCGTTGATATTTAGTAATATGAAAGTTACGTATCGGAACGACATGACATCAGTTATTATACCAACTCTACGCAAAAGAAAATTTACGTACATTGGAGACAGGCAAATAATAGAAGAGCCTGTAATTAAAAATATAGGCAGTGCAGTTCGAAATCGCTGTTTCATGTCCAGATAAATTTGCTCTCTAGCTGTGGTCAGAGTCATTAATCGGAGCTTGTGACGTAATACTATTTGTGCAATTTTAGCGTAAACTACAGTGTTTACAATTACGAGTAGTAAAAAGTTCATAAGGATCCAATAGATGTGTCCAACGTGAGCAACTTCATCTATTGAACAGGTGCCAGTTCTTGCATCAGGTGAGGTCAGAGGACCGATGGAACTTGTGGCGGCAAGTACAAAAGAGTACAGCCAGGTAAAAAACAAGGCGAGGGTAATGAATCGGTTGTCAAAGATCATTGGATATCGAAGTGGATAGACCACAGCCACGAATCTATCAATCGTTATCAAACATTGGCACACAATGGAGGCGGTCAGTAAGATCATGAAAATAAAGACAGCGACCCAAACGCACACGGCAAACGTCAACTGCTCTTTGATTGTTCGCTGAGTAGCTCTCCATAGAGAAAGCACAGCAAACATTGCCTCGCACATGGCCAGATTTGCCAAAACGATGTTCGACGGTGTTCGTAGGGAACGCACGCCGGCTACGGCGACGGCAACTGAACCACTCAGACTGAATACGACGAAATCAAAAATCACAACAGTTATGAATAGGAGCAGTTCTGCGTTGGTAAGTTCTGCACCGGCAGTCGTGTTGCTGAAGTTGCTAGAATCTCTAAAATCAGTTACGTTAGAATAATCTATATAATTGTGACTCATGATTTAGCAATTGAAACAGAACCGTTTGAAGACAACGTTGGTCGAAGAAATGCCGACGGAGAATGAGACGTGCTTCCCCTTTTCACACTTTATATCCCCATGCGCAATCGCCGAATGCACGCAGCATCCCCAGGCAACTCAGATGAGCTTTACAGCCGATTTTGAACATCTTGAGAAGAAAAAGTAATCTTATCAGGAAGCTGCAATAATGAAGTAACTAGTCAATCGTATTCAGAGCACAGTAGATGATAAAGTTCTAAGGAGTATCAATGTTAATAATTAAGGCTTCATCATCGTATTCAGAGCACAATAGATGATAAACTTCTGATAAGCAGTATTAATGTTAATAATTAAGGTTTCATCACCGTGACACCTTGACAAAATAATTAATGATAAGATATGAAAGCGCAGGTGATAAGGAGCATCTGAGGACAATTATAATTTACCTGTCAAGATGATGCAAAAGGATGATGCCACTCGTTGAAGCGAAACACGAGGCTCACTGCTAATTAAATGAACACAGTCAGTTGCTGTCAGTTGTACTAACATTGCCTACGTGATCCCTGCGTAAACGAACACGTCCTGGGTTGTGTAGCTGAGTGGTTTAGATTTCAGACCGCTACCACTCATGCAGTCTTGAGTTCGAAACTAGGGGCTGCCAACGCGAGGGCATATACCCTACACGTTATGCATTGTCAGGTTATTAGAAATGTCCAATAAGTTCGTAATTATCCGAGATTGAAATTTTATAATTGTTTGAGCAAAAAAAAACTGAATCAACGCAACAAAAGAAAAGTGCCTTATATACCGCCCAGTTTCTATAAGCAGTGAGTGAGCGCTTGTTCTAAGCTTAGTCAATGTACACTTGACACATAGACGCTCCTCTCTAGGAATAGGAGGTCTTATATACCGCCCAGTTTCAAAAGGCAGTGAGTGAGAAGCTTGTTCTAAGCTTAGTAAATGTACACTTGACACATAGACGCTCCTCTCGAGAAATAGGAGGTCTTATATACCCCAGTTTCAAAAGGCAGTGAGTGAGCACTTGTTCTAAGCTTAGTCAATGTACACTTGACACATAGACGCTCCTCTCGAGGAATAGGAGGTCTTATATACCGCCCAGTTTTAATAGGCAGTGAGTGGACGCTTGTTCTAAGCTTAGTCAATGTACACTTGACACATAGACGCTCCTCTCTAGGAATACGAGGTCTTATATACCGCCCAGTTTCTATAGGCAGTGAGTGAACGCTTGTTCTAAGCTTAGTCAATGCAATTCGATCTTTAACATTTTTTGCATTTACCAAATAAGACTCAAATTTAAAAGCAGTTTTAAATTTACTGTAAAAAGGATAACTTTGACATTTCGGCTAGTGAATTTTCAGATTGGTAACATAGCATGCTTGTAACCGCCCTTCAGAAGTTAGTAGTGTGCACGTATAAAACGTATCATAATTTATTTCCCAAACAATTTAATAATCCAAGTGGAACTAAGAGAAGTTGAAATTTTTACGACTTGAGTTATTTATTTATTTTTATTATTTATTTATTTATTTATAATACATCTATGAACTGAAGTTAAGAGACTTGTATGTCCATTAAAAACATCGTAAAACATATCGACAATGTACAGAAAGTGAAATTTCTGCTAAAAGTAGAAAATACATAGTATATGGTTAGTACAATATAAACGCACAAGTAGGTGCAAATAAATTAAAAGTGTCGGTAAAAAGATTAAAACTTGATTAGTACGATAAAATTGCATAATTATGGTAAAAAATTCAGATCTTACATCATTTATCAATCACATATTTTCTAGTAAATGTTTTTTAAAAGTTTCTTAAATTTATTTATATTACTGGTTTGTTTTAATTTACTGGGTAAATTATTCCACATTACAGCACCATTATGCATGACAGAATGTTTCATAACGTTTATTCTGTACTTAGGAATATGGAATTTGTGGTATTGTCGAGTTTGATATGAATACATACTGCCAGGGTCTATTTCAGCCTAAGCGACGCCCGGGGAGGTGGGGTCCCCTCGGAGGATGGGGTGAAGCGCCGGGGGTGGGCGCTACCATGGTTGACGCCCAGAAAATTTTTGAACTGCTAGAACGCCGGAGAAGCATTTTCGAAGAGAAAATATGGAGATATACAGTTGTTAAAGAAAGGAAAGAACAATTGAAAGAAAAACTGCTTTATTCTCAAGACCAGTCCTTAATACTTGTCAATACTGGCAAACGGCGAGCGTGCGGCAAGAGAGAAAGAGGGAGAGAGGAGGCAGTAAGTTCGCATAAAGCAAAAAAAAATGTTACCTTGGCGCGAGGCCCCCTGGAGGGTGAGGCCCCGGGGAAGTATCCCCACTCCCCCCCCCCCCTTGAAATAGGCCCTGCATGCTGCTATTATAACTGGAAAATGGTGATACATATTAAGCGAAAGATTATTAACATATTTGTTCATGAACAGGTTAGTTTGCATATCGACTACCTTGGGCATTATCAGTATTTTCAAATTTTTGATAAGATTGTCGGTATGAGCTCTGTAATGCGAGTGGGTCATTAAACGGATGAGTTTTTTTGAACTTTTACTAATCTTTCTAAGGTATCTGCATACGTATTACCCCATACTATACTGCAATAATCAAAGTAAGGATATGCAAACATATATTACAGCTGTTTATAAGTAGACAAATCTAAAATTTTCTAACATTTTTTTGAAGATTCCAACTACTTTACTAAGTTTTGAGCAAATGTGGTTGATATGTTTTTTCCATGATAAAATCTCATCCAAAATAATAGCTAAAAATTTGTCTTCTTTAACATGACCGATAAAAGCACCATCGATTTGAATCTGACAGTTCTCTCTAAGATAACGTTTCTTTTAGCAGTAAAAATTATAAAATTAGTCTTCCTTACATTTAAACTGAATTTATTAGCCTTAAACCAATTCGATAGTAACATTAGTTCCTGATTTACGATTTCACAGAGAGAATAATAACAAGCAATTTTACTTTGGAATTCTCTACCATTACAGTTAAACAAATCAAGTCCCTATCAGCATTTAAAACAAAATTAAAATCACTAATATTAACCAGATATGAAATACCATCACACCAGTACGACAACACACACACTAATTCAGAATTCATATATCCACGGCCATATTAATTAAATCATAGTTTTTTTTATTTTTTTGTGTATGGTTGTAAATATGTTTGATTTTATTCGTCGTTACTTTCCATTACTGCACAGTAGTTTAGATTGCACTGACGCATTTGCCTTCAGCAGTGTAAGTTTTTATTAACTAACACTGATTGATTATCTCTGTAAAGTTTTCATCAGTGTTTATCAATGTTTTTAATGGCAAATAAAGATTATTATATTATATATATATATATATATATATAATAAACATTTTTATCAGATAAGATGAAACTAGTGTCATCGGCAAATATTACCGTAAATAATTTTTTTCGAAACAGTTGCTAAATCAATTGCTGTAGTTAAAAAGGCACACCAGTTAACTGATCTATTACTCTACAAATTCTACAAGTTTATTTACACCAACCTTTTGACACTTTTACAAACACGTTACACCTAGTGCTAATTTGATCTTAATAAACGTTACGCGTCTACAATTATTTATACAATTTGAACTTTGTGACCCTATTATACAACTTTCGCACGTTAATCGACATTATCCACACGTTTGCAGAATGATATTAACCAACTTTCGCTACCAAATCAAAATGGTCATTTATAAACTTACTCACGTCTTAATCGCTGATAAAGAAACTTTATATCTCTATTAAATTAGATATGGATACGAATCGTACTTTTCACTTTTGGTATATGGATACTTTATAAATTAACTAAAGCGAAGAAAGTGCTTTAATGGCAATATAGAGTACTAGGTTAAAGCAATCGGCAGAATTAAGAAAATTTGTGCGTGCAGTTCTGGCGTGTGTCTGTAAGTTGAATAGTAATTTTACTTTTATTTTGGCTCAAACTATAGCTCACGCAATTATTTACATTATTTTAAGCAATCTTTGTATGTGTGTGTTTACTAACCCTTTTAGTCCCAAATTATTTTTTTAATAAGAAAAATTTTTTTGGCTTGGTACTTTTGTTCAGTATGTCCATCTTGTTTACACATAATTATTTTTTTTCTACCTGTGCCCGTGTGCTAAATATAGCCTGTATCCCACGGGATACATTGGGTTTCAATGGTTGCTAAACATGATAAAAAGCAAATGCTGATAATTTTTTAAAGTATTTAACACATTTAGTATGCACGCTATGCTGATCTGCACAAAGTCGTCTCTAAAGTACTGTACCTTGCACAGTTTTTTGTGCTATGTAGATTTTTAGTTTGCCATTTTATCACTATTTTTAGTCTGTTGTTATTGGCTTAAATCAAAATAACTATTAACAGGTCAAATAACTCTCAGTTTTAAAATTTTATTAATTTTAAAGGCAGAAAATATTCTCGTATCCCATGGGATACAACGGGTATGAAAGGGTTAACTGACATTCAAAGTCCATTGTTTTTAACATGAGTGACCGGATATTTATAAATCACATTTTTTAAAAAGTGGCGTAAATTGCTGAGTCGTTGTAATGGGTTCTTAGTGCAGGAAATAATAATGATTATAATGATTTACTAGATATATTTCGCAATAAACATATACATATACATTACATGTGCATCGATAATCAGTTTTTGTTAATACAAACATATGATACAATTCATTAATTCTGCGCTAGAGACCTAAGAAGCTAGCTTATGGTAGGCCACTAGAATTAGTTACGAAAAAATTACAATATATACAGTATTACAATATATACAAATATAAATACGGGTGGGAAGTAATAAACATATTATTATACTGGAGGGGAAGTTTTTGAAAATGAAAAACAACAAATCATGATTGAGTGATCAGTTATATGTTTCAAGTAAGTTTAATTTATAACTTTTTTTAAATATGGAGAGCGAGTTGGCATTTTTAATAGCTGGAGCAAACTGAATTCCATATGTAAGGGCCATTGTATTTAATAGAAATTTTTCTAACATTAGTGTTGCACTGTATGTAGTGATAGTTAAGTCTATAACGTGTGCCGTAATTATGTATCTCAGCATTCAAACAAAAACAGTCATTATTGGAGTAAATTGATTTCGTATTAATTACGTCTTGTATATTTTTATGTAAATAGCACGTCCTCTTGTGTGTTTTTTGTAGTTGTGTGCTCTGTTTCATTGTAACTTCAGTAACTTAGTCTCATGTTTTAATGTGTAGTCTTAATGTCCTTTATATATTTTATTTAGCTTATATGTTTTTTCTATGGATTTTAAGTCTGAAATAAAAATATGAATTGAATTGTGTGTACGTGCACGTGAATTTAGAATCGTAGAATGCGCTGAATTTGAATCGACCAGTCACGAGACTGGTAAAAAGGCAAAATTATTAAAGTTAAGCACACTATGTCTTAAGGGTTTTTATGGTTGAACTTGCTGGGTACCCAGCTATCGGTTTTCCATCCCGTAAAGACGAGTACACTTGTAATAGTTGAATATATATCTAGCTAAAAATAAACATACAAATAAACAAGTGGGCAGCCGAAGGAACAAACAAACAAGAAAATATTTTCCAGGTTAAAATTCCAAAAAAAAAAACTGAACAGAGAATCACAGGATGTTTCAGAATGAACAACAGTTAGACCATTACGGCCAATGGTCATTTACGTTCTATTGTGGACATTAATCAAACAGAAACAAAATAAAAGAAATATTCCCTCAAGACGGCAGGTAAACACGGCAGTTAATGCAGCAAACACTGCATATATATATATATACTGTTATGTCATATAGCAGATTATATATAATCTTTTTTGCCATTAAAATACATTGATAATCACTGAAAAAAGGCTTTACCAAGGTGATCGATCAGTGTTAGTTAATAAAAACTTAAATTGCTGAAGGCAATGCGCTTCAGTGCAATCTAAACTACTGCGCAATAACCCGAAAAAAAGAAGAAACAAAATTTAATGACGAATAAGCATATTTGCAACTACTTACAAAAATTAGGAATTGTGATTTATCCAATTAATATGGCCTGGAAATAGAAATTATGAATTGGTGTGTATGTTGTCGTACTGGTGTGATGGTATTTCATATTTGGATAATATTAATGATTTTAGTTTTGTTTTAAATGCTGACAGGGACCTTATTCTCCGTCATTGTGATGTCATAATGCAGACGTCCTATAGAATGTAGAATTTGATCAGCATAGTTCCACTGCACAAGAGCATTCTAGACGTTTGATAAATAATCCACAATATAACAAATTTGATAACATTTTTATCAAGAAAATCAACATTTCCACTTCACACTAGCAGGAAAAAAATTACTGCTAGCGCACAATGAAATGGTTGATTTTGTTAATAACAGTGTTTCAAAGTTTGTTATATTGAGGGTATTTTATAAAACGTGCAGGATGTTCTTGTGTAATAGAGTTTTGCTGGTGAAAAAAAGTCCATTCTCTAGGACTTCTTCATTACGACATCGTAATGAGGTAAAATTCAATCACCTATACTTGCAAAATTTCAATTCTTTTTTATTAAGAATTTTAGAACTCTACCCTGTACGTGTCTTATTGGTTACCAAAAATGTAGCTTTTACTGCCGAAAAATATCTCAGAATTTCTGAGTTACCGGGTGTTTAGTGGGGTCACGATAACAAACCATTGCATAGCTCTACTTGATACATGCGTTCGAAGAAAAGCAATAATTTTTCTGCCTAGAATAGCCTAAAGAAAAAACTGTTTATGGGCCGGCTTATGGGTGGAACTGGTCAATACGTTGCACGTGTTGTGGGTCACGCTTTCTAGGCCCAGCGTTACGTAATTGAAACCCTATATAAACTCGTGATTGAGAAATGAGTCACTTCGTGTTCGTCACGTGAAGTAGTCACATTTTGTCATTTTCTCTTGCTTTCTGTCCGTAGAAAGCTGCACTTGGTGTTGGAAATGGCTGCCTTGCCATGGCTTGTAGCGATGCTTTTGGTAAGCAAGCTAGTTAAGCTATTTTATAAATAGCGTTTAGTTTAGGATATATAGCCGGTAATGAAATTAAATGCATTCTGTAGTTGTAGTAGTAGTAGTAGTAGTAGTAGTAGTAGTAGTAGTAGTAGTAGTAGTAGTAGTAGTAGTAGTAGTAGTAGTAGTAGTAGTAGTAGTAGTAGTAGTAGTATTTTTATTGTCATTGCGACCAACAAAATTACATGTACATTTTTAATAACGATACGATACTGATAACGATAACGATACTCTATAATTAAGTAATAGAGCAAGCATATCAATATTGTTGACTTGTAAATTTGTTCATACTTATGTAAACGCTCTGCGTAGTTTGCTTGCCAGTTTGCATCTGTGTCTTGCGAACGTACGCCGCTTTGTAACGAATAATTTATAATACTTAAGAGTTAGGAGTCACTGACCTTACCACCGGAAGTAAGCTAGAAGCTGCTAATTCTAGCTAGTCAGATGTATTTCTGCGTATTACAATGTGTCTGGTGTTACTGCGCCTAAACGCAAATCAACAGTAACTTAGAAGTAGTGCCCACCTCCATGGTGACATGGCAGCAGAGGCTCGTTGCTAGGTGTTGCTTAGGATAGACATTTTTAGATGTGTGACATAAGTTAGCTAAATTTAGCCACAGAATTGCGGGTATATAAGGACCAGCAGTACCAGCTGGAAGTCAGTCAGTTTGTGGGTTCAAGTGCTTTGCTGTAGATTCTGCACTAGGCTTTGCTCTACCCTCTTGGACTTATTGTGGATGTTCATCAGTGTACTTTATGTTCAATATACTATACGATCACATATACTAAACAAGACTTTTGTGTTTTATACTTCATCACGCTAAGAAGACAACTACAAGACAACGTTCATTATCATCAACCGCAACATCATTATTACTCTTCTTATAAATATGAAAACATTTACAAATTATTTGCAAATCTTTCTAGACTTGATATATAACCAGTTTCCTTTATTCACGAATTATAAACTCGAGCAATTATACAGTTTTGTTGTCGAATGTTGAATTACGACATTATAATCACGGTTATAATTTTAATCGATTTACGTCATTACGTCTATGTTCTCTGCAAATAAATTTTTACGTACAATTTAGTCAGATATTTTTGACTGTGATTTGTATAACACACAAGGCATATTGTACTTTGCATAGGCATGATTATCTTATGTTTTTTTAATTAAAGGATTACCATAGGCGCTTTAAGAGTGCTGGGTTCCTGATTGCATATTTCTATAAAACGTTATTTTATTTTAAGTGGATTGACATTCAGTAATATTACTGATCGGAGTTTTTCCACTGTGCAAGAAATACATTTTAGTTGAGAACAGATATGCAACTGGTTATCATGAATGTACTTACATAGATAAATAGTTCAAAAACACATGTAATTCATTAGTTAACACTTAAAATTGAAATATACAAAGCCCACAGAGAAACAATTATTAATGCGCATCATCCTATTAGTTATGCAAAGTATGATTGCTCAATAACTGGTGTTTAATTCAAAAGTATATTTTATTAATGAATAAAAACAAAATAAAATAAATAAAAAAGCCGTAAAACTATAGTCAGATGTGTTGTATTTTCTTGACGAATTGCAACTAATTTTTGAAGTGCTCTTAATCACTTAACAGCTTTTCACCATCTAACTAAACCGCTCCGTTTGTGAAATCAAAATGCGCTAGTTTTAAAGGAAAACCGAATGATTGTTTAAACGCGAGTTCAGAATAAAGAATGCCCTAAAATATTGAAAACTACAATAGCTTAAGCTTAGATTAAATAATAATTACCCCGGATATTAAAATTTCGTTAAACTTTCAAAGCTACGCCCGGCTCAGTGAATGTACAAAGATTGGCAGCAGCGCATTTTTGTCACATTCGCGTGGCCGACAAATAGAAGGCGGTACCGTGATAATAATGATCATGAACTGCTGTGTTAGTTTCATGACGTCATATGATGTAAAGCCCATTTTTCGTGACGTCATGCGTTTAAGCAATACTGTAACACCTATGCAAATGTGCTTGACGCGCAAGGGAAGACGCCTCCCATTGCACAAACTGTAGTTGGTTTCTGACGTAAACAATAGCTGTGTTCGGTTGTCGTTAATTAACTTTCTAAGCTAATTATTCAAATATAAGGAACAATTGTTAACTTTTATAGGCAAGAAAATGTATATTTTGGACAGTAACTTAAAATGAGATTGAGACTAAACAATCGTCCAGTTTTCCTTTAAAGTTCTATGATCCGGTGACAAGGAACCATGATTTCTGAGCAAAAATTCATAAAACAAAACCTCATATTTGTGTTTTTTTACAGTTCGCATCGATCCCCGAAAGTTGGCAGCAAGTGGGGTATGGAAATAGACCACCAGCAAATCAGGGATACGGATCTTATGATGATGATGAATCAGGTAACGTTTTTTTCTGTTCTGAGAATAATTTGTCAATTGTTATTCTGATTCTTTTCTAGTATTCTTTGAGCAACTCCTTGCACATGTAAGATTTATAAGATTTATTATCTTTATGTGTATAAATGTGATTTTTTGTTTTGTTTTGCAATGTTAGAATTTTGTTAGTGTTAAAATTAAGTAGAAATTCATTAAATATTGTAGATTTTAAAGTAGATTTAGTATAGATACTATTGCTTTCATTAGTCCTCTGACTGTTTGTACACAAAAATTTTATGCATATGTATTTTGCGCAGTACAGTTTATGTACATTAATTGCAATAAAAATATTATTACTACTATTATTGTATACTGAACACCCCTTTCACGCTAAATGTAAGTTTCTGTTGAAGCTAAGTTATGCATCTGGCCTGTGTAAAAGCGGTCGTCTCTGTTCTTTTACTGGTCCAGTTAGAGTAATCCACGATAGTGTAAATTCTATATCATCATTATTTTGAATCTACTTCATGTAATTTGCCAATAAAGGTGTCGTTTTCTCACACATCATTCTGTTGTTTCGTGGATGGATGTTGTAAGAGTTATAGATTGCTTGGCCCTCCGCATCTGCTGGTACCGAACCAACCTGGGTAGTTTTATCCCTTGTTGGCGAGGTACCGGCTGCAGTTCAAAATTATAAGCTATGTGCATAATTGTGGTAACACTGTCGGCTAATTTTCGTAAGTTCTGCCAAAATTTCACAATGTTTTTCTCTTACAATTTTGCCTTTTACTTCATTGAAGAGATAGGAACAAAAATGTCTTCTGAAATGCAATAAACTGTATAAAGAAAATCACAATGTTCTGTTTGTATTTGACTAACTCTCTGTTCCTATGGAGCACAACAAAGAAGTTCTTTTAACATCATTTTTTCACAAGCAGATACAGTATCATGTGCAGACCTAAACCCTAACCTAAGTGACTTGGTTTCTGGAGGTACTACTGTACCAACATCGCCATACACAATGGATCAATTAAACGCAGCAGACCACACACAGTTGTCCACACAACAGGTCTATCAAGGAGTCTACGATCACTACACTCTTTGCTTGTAAGTAGATTTTGTTTAAAAAAATGTTAAATTTAGTAGATTTAATTAAAGCTTCATTGACTGTTTGCCAAACAGTGTTTGGTTTTGGGGAAATTATACTTTGTAGTGAACAGTTCGTAATTTGTAACCGGTCCAAATTTAAGAAAATCACTGGAACGTGCCCTGTGATCTTTTTTAACTGAACTTATTACTACTAATAGATTATGAATTTGTTTTCTGATTATTATACTAATGCTTTGTAACTGCATTGCTAATGGAAACAATAAAGATTTGTACTAACAAATGAGCGTAGGCCCATTCAGAAGAAGGTCGGCCTGTTTGGATGACAACATTCCATCGAATTATCGATCAATACTTCGAAAGTGTGACACCCAAGAGCTGTTTTTGCCTAACAATCGGTTGCAGTTTTTGTATTGTCGTTATCTAGGTGTTTCTGTGCTTTAAAACATGGCATGTCTTACCTATTGGTGTCACGCATTCCTGCCCACCGTCACCGCCCGCGATGCATCATCTAGAGTTGTATTTGCTAAATCTTTTTGCAGTACATCTATGTACATCAGTGGCTGACACCCTCGGCTTTTTTATCATTTCAAGAGCTTTATGTATTGCTATAGGAAGAGACTTTTGAAGTAGTCCTAGTGCATGACCGTGCAATTCTAGATTTGAAAGACGATGCATTGTAGGCAGTGGCCGCGTGGCGGTGGCCAGGAATGCATGGCGTCAACAGGTGGGACATGCAATGTTTTGGAACGTAGCAGCACATAGACGACGACAATGGGTTTTATGCATGTTATTTAATGCATTCGATTGATGCGAAGAAACAGGCCCTGGACGACATACTCTTGAAATATTGTTTTGATATTTTGGTTAGCAATCTTTCTGTGCGCATGCGTGGCATTTAAATGGTTGTATTTGCCTCAATTTTTGCGCGAGTTTGGTAATCACTCGTTGTCCATGCGCGACGTTTAGCCCTTTCAGTCCCAAAATTATTTTTTTAAAACGAAAAGCAATTTTTGGCTTGGTACTTTTGTTCCCAATGTATCCTGTTGGATACACAACATTCTTTGTCATGTGCAAAAAAACAAAATCCGACTTTTTTAAAAATACAACAAAAGCAAAAAATGTGCTTCATTCTGTAACTGCTGATAATTTTAAAGTATTTAAGACATTTAGTATGCATGCTATGCTGATCTGTACAAAGTCATCTCTAGACTACCGTACCTTGCGCAGTTTTTTATGCTATGTAAATTTTCTAGTTTGCCATTTTATCACCATTTTTAGTCTATTGTTATTGGCTAAAACCAAAATAACTATTAACAGATCAAGTAACTGTCAGTTTTAAAATTTTATTAATTTTAAAGGCAGGAAATATTCTCGTATCCCACGGGATACAACGGGTATGAAAGGGTTAAGCCTATAGTCAATAGTAACTGTTGGTCT
>JAQGDQ010001303.1:0-17500 GCA_030141605.1 Tubiluchus corallicola | reverse complement strand
GACTCGTGTATGACGAAGACCAAGAGGTAATGGGAACCACTTTCCATCCACTAACTGAAGGTGCCATGTTCAACAACTTTAACATTTGGCGCAAAGCAATGTCTGACAAGAGGGTCCGCCATTTAATGCTGAGCTGCGCTAACTGTGGAAACGTCTACTGTTCTCAGAAAGCTAGTGCAACGTTCTTTGGAATGGTAAGATTAGTCTGTGATTTTTAAACAAAACTCGCAATTTTGTAAAAAAAATTCATATCCAGGAACAACAGTATAAAACATGTATAAAATTAAAATTAAAACACAAAATAATTGGCCAAAATCTTCTGGAAGGGCCAAATCTTCTGGGAAGTTAGGCTATTTCAATTTTCGGGAAAAATGGTAAAAGTTAAAAGGTTTAGTAATAAAGGTCTGATAAGCGTCTCATGTAAACAATAAAATCACTTTAAAGTCACGATCATTTCACGTTTGGCCGCTTCCATTTTGAAGGCGCATTATTCCACTAATAACGTCGTTCATCTACTGAAGAAAAGCAGCACTTGTCAATTTCCGTCATTAATTGTTTCAAAAAAAATTAGACCGCTAATTTTGTGGCATTGTTGCATGAACATTAGGTAAGCTGCAGAAGTTTGAATTAGTTTAACCATGGCGTGCTTACGGAAAGCCACAATACGCTTACAAAAACATACATTGTTAATGTTTTAGCAAGATACTGTAATTTATACTTTTGCATACTTAGCAAAGAGTGTGCTACGAATGCTGTACTTATTTTTTTTAAACTTTACACAATATTATCTGAACTTGTTTTAAACGCCTTAAAGTTAGAATGGCTGCGGCTAACGATCAAGGCAAACGTTCAAATTTACAAGTTTTATACCGCGTTACTGCTAATACAAGCACTGTATGCAATAAGACATCAAATAAGTGATGGAAAATTTCAAGACGTGTTTTGTAGCTTAAAGGGTTTTCTTGTCCTGTAAAGGAAGACAGAATGTTTTTTCATATACTACCCCATTTTTAAGTCCAATAAAACCTATACATTTTAATACAATTAATACTGCGAAAGCGTTTCTGGTAATTAAACAATAGAATGAAAGACTCAATTAACGGCTGGCGAGCCAAACTATTGATGACATCACAAACTAACATAATGTTCAGCAGTAAAAATATTCCACGAGCGTGTTGCACGTGTTTGTGAAAGAGAAAATTGAAGTACAGTGCTACTGCAAGATATTCAATATGTTGTATTAAAACAAGGAAGTATTAAGATAAAAATTTAAATTCGAAATTTACCGCTGTACTCAGGCATGAGCTGTCGAACGTGTGTAGTTCGTCACAAACTAACACATCTGAATTAAGAGGTTTTTGTGCAATGCGTTTCCGAAATGCAGGCACTAGTGCCCGTCTAACTAGCAGATGAGGAAATGCCTGTAACAGCGAAGAACTAGTCGCGTGAACGTGAAATTGTGTTTGTGTGGTAATAATTCTTTCACGTAAAAAGTTATTTTTGAAAAAATCGTATGTTTCCATTCAATATTTTAAAGAGTAGGTTGTTTTGACCTACAGTTTAAGATTGGGTCCGGTTTTGCTTTAACTTATGGCGTTAGCTTGCCTAACGATTGTTTCTAGTGTACAGCTAAATTGTGTTTATGCGGTAGTAATTCTTTCGCGTAAGTTAATTTTTGAAAAAATAATGTTTCCTTTCAATATTTTAAGGAGTATATAGATATATATAAGATATCATATATATAATAATCTTTATTTGCCATTAAAATACATTGATAATCACTGATAAAAACTTTACAGAGATGATCAATCAGTGTTAGTTCATAAAAACGTACACTGCTAAAGGCAAATGCAAACTACTCTGCAGTAATGGAAAGTAAAGACGAATAAAATCAAACATATTTACAACTATGCACAAAAAAATAAAAAAATTATGATTTAATTAATATGGCCGTGGATATATAAATTCTGAATTAGTGTGTATGTGGTCGTACTGGTGTGATGGTATTTCATATTTGGTTAATATTAATGATTTTAATTTTGTTTTGGATACTGATAGGGACTTGATTTGTTTGACCTGTAATGGTAGATTGTTTAACCTGTAATGTAACAGTAGATTGTTTTGACCTACAGTTTAAGATTGTTTTCGGTTTTGCTTTAAGCTGTGTAGATTGTTCTAGTGATTAATAATCGCTTTTGCAGATCTCTTCTGGTATGCCATCTTTCTGCCTTACGAAACGTGATCGCAAAAAGCAATGTGAAAATCCAGCAACAGCTCTAGAAGTAGAACAGACAACCGGATACGGTAACCAAGAGAGGAGCAGCTCCAGAAACGGAAATGGTTACGGATATCAACAATCAGGCTATGATAACCAGAACGGCGGCTACGGTTCTCAACAGTCAGGTTACGGTGACCAAAATGGAGGTTATGGTAACCAGAACACCGGTTATGGTTCTCAACTGTCAGGTTTTGGTAACCAAAATGGCGGATTCGGTGTCCAACGATCAGGTTATGGCAACCAGAACAATGGCTATGGGTTCTAGTAGTTTTTTTATTTGATGGTTATTAAATTATTAGCTTTATGCTGAACTGCTGTGCAACTATTCATATAGATTTTAAAGGACAAGAAAGGGGATACCTAAAAGTAGGTTTCAGAAAAATCGCTTTAAAAAATTATATTATGTATATAATATGTATATAAAAATGTATATCAAGGTGCTTACGTAGACAAGTTTGTAATGGAACTACGTTCCTGAAACTAATTCCTTTTCGGGTATTTGGAACTAATTCATTATAACCAAAAGGAACCTCTCTGCTCACAGGAGAACTTGGAACTAAAAAAGTTCCTTTCCAAATTTCACACAGAGTTAACTTTTGGTAATTTTTTGCAACATTGACGTGTTTGTTCTTTGGTTAGGCGCCTCAAAAGAAAAACAAAATTGGGCTAGTTGTTTTCTGAAATATTTAAGAGGAGGCAGCTATTTTAGATCATTTACCATGGATTATTTTGTGCATAATGGACAGAAAATAATGCAATCAATAAACGTGAACTGATTTAAGTTCCTTTTGGTGCAAAGGAACTTGGAAATGGGAAGTAATTTCCTTTCTAAAAAGCTGGAGAAAGTATATAGGAACTTGAATTAGTTCCTTTGGTCATGGAGGGAACTTGGAACTGAAATTACATCCTTTGGTCATGGAGGGGAACTCGAATTAGATCCTTTGGTCATGGAAGAGGAACTTGGAACTGAAATTACGTCCTTTAGTCATGGAGGGGAACTGGAATTAGATCCTAAAACTGAATTTATGTAGTTGACCAACTATTTGAAATTCATGTGTAAGGCATACGGGTATAGAGTGCCTATAACAGTATAAATATAAATGTGCTTCAGTATTATAATGTGAACAATTGATTGTTATTTCTTTATACTTGTTTTAGAACATTTGTAACGAGTTCTTAGTAAATGACGTGGACGTGCAATATTTTTATTTCTTTAGCAAAATTTAGTAAAAATAGAACAGCAAAATGTCAAAACATGTCGCCATCTTGCACATTAAATGTACGTACGAAAAATTAGTAAAAATGCGAAATGTGAATGCGAGCTGTAAATTTCGCTAAAAATGATATTTGCGCTTGAACATTACTGTTTTGACATTTTTAATAGAAATGGATTTCGTCATATTAACTGTATATATATTCACTTATCTTCATTGTATATATTCATGCTTCTGACTAATCTTGTTGATTATAATAATTGCATTTTTTGTTGATATGTTCATCCTATAAATGCACGAAAGTAATAATAAATTAGAAAGTTTAAAAAAATTACACATCCGCTGGGACTCGAACCCAAAAACTTTACTCAGACCAAGGTTTCCAGACAGCTATGCTATCATGTAAGCTTGTAGCAATGAAGGCTCGGCCGCAGTTAGCGTCTTTTTAATAATGGGAAACTCCCGCTTTTGAATCCAACCAATCAGAAATGGCGTTACATTTTCGCCATTTTCCCAGTTACTGTCATCTTGATTATCATAATTATTATCGTGATTTTGTAACTGATTATCATTTTAATCACCTTATTATGTATAACTGTTGTATATATATATATAACGTGACCATTATATAAGCGATACTTTTTTTAAATGAATAGAGATATTCACTTTGTGAATTGATTGTTGTAATAAACTGCGACAAAATGTAATAAAATGTTATAAACTGCATCAAAATGTAACAAAATAATCATTTTAATTTTTGTAGTGTAATGAGAGAGTTTTGGTACACAATATGTAGCTATCTTATACAGTTAAACAAATCGAAAGTCAGATGTCAAAAAACAAAACAGCTTGCGTGCCTGCAGGCCCCTGCAGAACCTGTAATATAGAACATTATGTACTAATTATAAATTTAACAGAAGCCAAATTGGTAATGAATATGCAAACCAGTAGAAAAGAAATTGATACAGTAACAAATATCTAAGTTAAAGGAATTGAACTGCTTTGTACATTAAAAGGAGGCCCGTAACGGTACATAGGCTGTTAGGGTACTGTAGTCTCTGCTTACATAAACTGGTTGCATGTTTATAAAAATCTACCACTGATGATGACAGCAGTAGCTCCGTCGAAACATTTTACGAGATTTTTAGCTATGTAAATTAAAAGTATTAATAAATTTGTGGTGTTTTTAACTATAAATTTTTAAGTGGCTGTAATAAAAATGAATTGGGTTATTTAAACTGTTTTTATATTTCAGAAAAAAACAATGAATAACGCTTGGCAGACTGTACTACTTCACTGGTACATTTAACTTGCATAATTTATCATTTTAGAGTTTCAGCAAATTTGAATTCTGCAATGAATAAAATCAAAATTAAAATAGAAGTTAATTTAATTATAAGCCACGGCTAATAAAACTATAAATATTACAATAATCTTAACTTTTATTGTTTCACTTCACATTAAGTAAAAACATACATAATTTTAACACCATTACTGCATAGAAAAAAACACTACACTTCACATATTGTATTTCACAAAATAATGAAATGCATTATAACCAACGAACTAAATGCAGACTTTCAAGCTGATACGTGTCAAATTACAAACAACCGCACAACATAAACTTTAATGGCCCATGTGTATACGAAGTCAGGTATTCAAGTCAGCATAAAACCATGTAAGATTATTACTAGCAACAGAACATACAAAGTAAATTAAATGTCTTTCAAGTAAAAGAAAAACATTTTGAATGAGAAAAATTGCAATGTTAAACGAAACAAAAAAATTAGAAAAAGCTAGAATTGAACTCACGACCTATGCGCCATGACAGCATATTTCATCTTTAAAAAAACATGTGCTCTGTGGAAAGCATGAAATAATAAAAGTGTTTTTTATAATTTGTTACTACAAAATATCTAAGATCTGGCGACGAATATTTGCTTAAATGGGCGTGGAACTCTCGAAATGGTGGTGACGCCCTCCAGTGACGGTGCCTTCTCGCCCTCTGGTGGCAAAACTTCAAAGTGCTGCAAGATGGCAGTGAAGGCGAGGAACAGTGTCATTTTGGCTAGTTTTTCTCCAGCACAGATACGCGAACCTGAAGTATACATGTGTCAATTAATGGGAATTGACTCGATGTGTAAAAACACTTGACATATCAAAATAGTTCTAATAACGAACCTCATTTTTAAATTTTTTTGCAGTTGTTTTTTGTTTTATTCTATGGTTTTGCTGCTACTGGGTGTCAGAATGAGGTTGAGTGTGTTTGCGGAAAAAGCAATAGTAATACGAATCCAGTTCTTAATGCTCTCGGGTAAACCTAACTTACCTATTGAAAATGGCAGAAAAGGTTCAAATTTTCCCATCAGCTTCCCGTCTGCACCCAAGAACCGCTCTGGTTTGAATTCTTCTGGTTCAGGAAAAAAAATGGGGTTCCTGTGCACGGCAAACAAGTTTGGAAAAATAACCGTTTTTGCCGGTATGTAGAAGCCGTGAAAAACCGTTTCCTTTGTCGTAGCATGAGGAATGGCCAAAGGCACGACTTGAGCTGAAATTAGATGAGAAATATATCTAATAAAATGTCTATCTTTGAATAAATCTAATAAGAATGTCTATCTTGGAATATATCTATTAAATTGTCTATCTGGGAATATATTTGACAGAGAATCTATCTTAGAATATATTTAATAGAGGTCTATTTTGAAATATATCTAATAAAGATCTAACTTGTAATATATCTAATAGAGTGTCTTTCTTAGAATATATGTAATAGTGTTTATCTTGGAATATCTCTAATAGAGCGTCTACCTTAGAATGTCTCTAATAGTGTGTCATGTAATCAAAAAATCGTGTCAAACGTTTCGACAAAGTTACTGCTGTCATCATCAGTAGTAAATTTTTACAAACATACAATCAGTTTATATAGGCAGAGCCGACAGAATAGAACATAATGTACTAATTACATATTTACAAAGGCCAAATAGGTGATGGTTAAGTAGACCTGTAGAAAAGAAATTGATACAGTAACAAATAGCTAAGTGTTTGAGAATAAAGTTAAAGGAATTGAACCGCCTTGTACATTAAGAGAGGGCTTATTAGGGTACGCAGGTAAACTTTCTTTTATTAATAAGTCCCTGATCTGCTTATTCATTACTCACATTACATATTCACATACATCACTTCAGTGCTGTGGAACAAGGGAAAAAGGTTATGCAAGTACAATTTTGTTTTGTGTCCAATAGTGGGTATATTTGCATGCTTATATAGAACTATATGTTGACCAGATTATAGGAAAAGTAAAAAAATAAGTACTTTTTATATTATTACTTGCTATACTTTTATATAACTATAGACTGCATGAATTTCACAGACGCACCTAATCGTTGTACCTCCATAATTGTTGCCTCTGTGAAGGGCATGTTTGTCTGGTCTGCTACCGACGGCAGGCGTCCAGAGCCCACGACTAGGTCGATTTCAGCTTGTACTTTTCGCTGGACTAAAGGGTAGTTCATCATGTACGCAAACAGCCATCTCATTGTAATTGAAGTCGTATCTGTCCCTGCTATGATCATGCAGAATAGAGTTATCACTAGTTCGTTTTCTAGAAAACAGAAAAGTTATAAATTAGAGAGCTACAGTCAAACATTCTGAAATGACGTCACTGCAGTCGCCGTCAAAATTCACGCCTAGCACGTTTGACTTACAGTCCCTGAGCGAGTCTATGGACGAACTTTTGAAGAATTTAAATGGTTTAAATTCCTAGGCCATCACGAGACGAGACAAAACACAAAGTTACAAACTAAAGTCTACGTATCAGAAGAGAATAGAACAGAATAGAATAGAATAGAATAGAATAGAATAGAATAGAATAGAATAGAATAGAATAGAATAGAATAGAATAGAATAGAATAGAATAGAATAGAGAATGGAATGGAATAGAATAGAATAGAATAGAATAGAATAGAATAGAATAGAATAGAATAGAATAGAATAGAATAGAATAGAATAGAATAGAATAGAATAGAATAGAATAGAATAGAACAGAGCAGAACAGAACAGAACAGAACAGAGAATAGAATAGAGTAGAATAGAATAGAATAGAATAGAATAGAATAGAATAGAATAGAATAGAATAGAATAGAATAGAATAGAACAGAATTATTTTACATTTAGCACAGTAAGTTGTATATATAATATTTCCATGATGGTCCATGGCATGTTAGTAATAGTTAGTTTATATTTTAGAACTACTAACATGCCATGAGCCATTACTTTGTTGCTGGCGAATAATGATACTTCGGTCGAAATTGTGCAGAAACTGACTATAAAAAGTTTACAATCATCCTGTGATTCTATAACGCGCTCTTACAAATTATTCTAGTCTATGTTCATTGCAACTACATGATGACGTATGTTCCGCTCTCGCAACAGAAAAAAGCGTTCTGTGGTTGTAGTGAAAAATCTCTATTACTTAATAGATCAATTTCACAGTGAGTATTGTACAAATCGTCCTAAATAAAACAAACCCAATTCGCTAGTTAGATGAGTCGCTAGCGCCTGCACCATGGGTGTTGCATCTCCGCAATCGTCAAACATACATACGCATTCATTAAGTACATCTACAAAGAACAATATAGTAATTCAAAGCATTTTCTTTGCTTGACAAATATATTGGCACTTACCAGTGAAAGTATTGCCATTGGTATTTGATTGGACCTTTTTTAAAAATGCGTCTGTAAAATCACGTGCAATGCTGTCACCAAAAGTTTCTTGATGTTCTACAATCCGTCTTCTCATGAAATCTCGAACTGCATCAACCAATGTCTGCATTTTCTGGTGAAGATCTTTCCCACAATGAGGTACGTGCCGCAGAAATGGATAAACGTCTACGATGCTACCTTCAACAAGGTGCTTTGGAATGGCCATAATATTGCGGACCATAGTCTGATACTCGCTGTCGCTATAGTCGAATCGATGACCAAACGTGACACTGCAGATGACGTTTGAAGCAAAAAAGGTAAACAGGTCTTGCCCATCGAATGGCTTGCCCTTGTAATCTTTGAGTGCGTTGAGAAAGTATTTGCTCTCATTATGGATTCTGTGTTCCATGGATCTCTTTCCCATTCCGAGATCTTTAAGAGTCTTCAGGGCAAACCGTCTCTGTTCCTTCCAGTGTGCTCCACTTGTTTGTATCAGACCTACAGACAAGTCAAGGTAAAAACAGAAATGATCAAGGAGCACACTTCACTACTTTTTAAAAACAAAATTTATTTAAACCACAAAAGAATGTGTGGTGGTCAATAGGTCAAAACCAAGACGATTTTTGCGTGCCTGAAGTCAGTAGGCGAAAGGCCTGATTTTAAAATTAATGTACTTAACATATACTTTTGTGATTTTAATAAAGTCTGTTCTCATAAAGAAATCAAAAAACGAGATCTTGAACAATCTATTTTCTTATTATTTTTCTCACTTTGTTATTTGAATTTATTTCCAATTTGAAATTTGCTGAGCCTAAATGCTACATTCAGTTTCTCAATAACAGCATAATAAACCTATTGTTGAGTGTTGAGTAGTAGTAGTAGTAGTAAAATCTTTATTTGCCATATTAAAACATTGACCATCATAATAAAAGACAGACAATCAGTGTTAGTTCATATAAAAACATACACTGTTCTGGGCAAATGCGTCTGGTGCAAGCTAAACCATAAGTGCAACTAGAAATTCAAAAAATAAAATATAAACTAGTTTAGTACGGTCTGGGAAAAATGAAATTATGATTTGAGTAGGTGTCATCGTGTTCGTATGTCGGATAATCAAAACGTGTCATTAAATGTTTTTTTAATTTAAACTTGAATATTGTTAAAGAGCTGCTGTGTTTTAGTGATGTCGGTAATGAATTCCAAAGTTGTATAGCTTGTTTAGTAATGGAATACTTTCCATATTGGTTGTTCGTTCTGATGTTTTTTAAATTTAGTGTTCTGTTATTCATACTGGGGTTTTTAAGAAGTGGGAGCTTATTGTTTTTCAAGGGAGCATTAATATCGTTGATATATTTATAGAGAAACAGGAGAGTTTGATAATCTCTGTGGGCTTCTAGTATCGGGATTTTCATGGAGTTTCTTAAAGAGGTGGCAGAATATTTACTTGTATTGTGAGATGATTTCAAAGAATGGCCATTAACTAATCGTAAAGCGTAGTTTTGAAGTACATTTAACTTGATGTATGACTCTCTTTTCACTTTTTGGTATAGTATGCAGGCATATAAATAATGCGGCAAAATTAAAGTTTTGTAAATTAGAATTTTTGTTTGTTTTGATAGTTGTCCTCTGATTTGTCGAAGGTACGAAGTACTTAATGCCATTTTTTTATAAATGTTGATAAACTGCTCTTCCCATGTAAGCATGTTGTCCAACTTAACGCCTAAGAAATTAACAACTTTGGACTGCACGATAACATCATTTTCTATTTGCAAGGATATAGCAGCTGTATTTTCAGTATTGTTAATTGTTGGGGATAATACCATAAATTCTGTTTTGTCACTATTCACTTTTAGCTTGTAATAATTAAATGCCATGTTGACATGTTGATATTCTTTATGTCTTTTTCTAAGTACTGTTTTGCAATGCTGATATTCTTGTGAGCCAGATAAATAGTCGTGTTGTCTGCATATTGCGTAATACTTGAATGTTGTAGAACGTTAGAAATATTGTTGATGTAAAGGTTAAACAGTAGGGGTCCCAACAGTGTGCCCTGCGGGACACCTCGTTGAAGGTTAGCCCAATCTGAGAATGTTGTAGAGTTTATTTTAACCCGCTGCTTTCTATTTTGTAGGTAATCATTAATTAATTTTAATGCTGATTGTTCAAATCCAAGTTCTTTCAAATTATCTAATAGTAGTGTGTGATTTAAACTGTCGAAAGCTTTACTTAAATCTAGAAAAGCTGCTGCCACATATTTGTTTTTATCAAGATGATCTCGCCAGTTTTCAGTTACGTTTATTATAGCATCGACAGTTGAATGTTTTTTTTCTAAATCCGAATTGATGTTTCGATAAGAGTTCATTTTGATTGACATATGTAATAATTTGATTATAGATTACTCTTTCCCAAATTTTACTCATACAATGAACTATTGATACTGGTCTGTAATTTATTGGTTCATCTTTAGCATTCTTTATGTGGATTGGTGTAATATTATCTGTTTTGCATTGATCAGGAAATTTGCCACGCATTATTATTTGGTTAGTGATATAGGTCATATGTGGAGCAATTAAATGCATACTGTCCTTTAGAATTTTTATTGGTATGTCAGATGTGCCACTACATTTATTGGCATCTAAATTATTTATTATTTTTCAAATGTCAGCAAAAGTAACACTGGAAAATGAAAATTGGTTATTTGCAGGTCCTACAGTTTTTAGTTTGTCTTTTATGGTCTCAGTATAATCAGTCCAACATTCAACATTCACCATTTCAACATTTCAAAAAGTTCAACATTTGTCCAATTACTTTCACAATTAAGCTTTGATTTGATGTTCAATTCTTTAACTTTTTTGAAAGGTGCATGAAGATCTAAGCAGTATTGGATATTGTTTATTAAAATGTCTACTTGAGTGTTTATATTTGTTGTAAGGCATATCTCGCTCCAGTTCATTTTAGCTAAGTCATTTAAAAAGTATGTCTCATTATAGTGTCTGAAATCTGTGAAACTTTTCCAACACGAATTATGATTTGCTGCATTTAAGTGGAATAATTAATCAGCAGTAATTATAAAATTGTGATCTGAATATTCACAAGGTATACTGTCATGAGCTATAAATTTGCAAGGGTTATTAGTAATAAAATGATCGATTAAAGTAAAAGACGTTTTATTGCACCTTGTTGGTTTATCGTTGTTTAATAGTTCCACATTAAATAAATTTAGAAGTTCTTTGTACTTTGTATATGAAGCAGTATTATTAGTAAGAGTGTTAATATTAAAATCGCCCATAATTAAGATTTGTTTGTTTTCAAATACTGCTCTTTCTAATTCTATTCCGAAGTATTTAAAAAAAGTTTTTAATTTAGTATTTGGAGGTCTATAAACAGTGCATACTAAGTAATTCCCGATGTTGCACCACAGAGATTCAATCTTTCCTGTTCGTATACCCACCATTTGTTTCTGTGGCTGTGAAATGTGATGGTATATAGATGGCTACTCCTCCTCCTTTTTTGTTTTTTGTTCGATCCCTTCTGAATAATGTGTGATTTGGTAACTGTATTGAAGTACTTGAAATTTGTTTATGTAGCCATGTTTCACTTATGCCAATAATTAGATTTTCCGTGGCATGGACTGTTTTTTTTAGATATTCATGTTTTTTACTAAGCTTTGGATATTAATGTGAAGGAACTTTAGATTTTTTTATAATTGTAAATAAAACTTTTTAATTCTGTATTTATTGTTGGGTTATTGTATTTTGTCGGGCCTGGGTTACTTTCAATTCCTCCTAATATGAGTAGCAAAACAGTAATTAATAGTGCATGTGTAAAGTTAGTATAAATTTGAATCACTCTTACAATAGTTTGTATGCATTTATAGTAGGGCTGCACCAAACGAATTTGCTTTCGAACTTTTACATAAAGCGATATTAGTAACGATAGTAATACAATAGTAAAGTGAGTTAATCGCGTGACATATTGCTTATAATACAGGTGCCTCAATTCAACCACATATACAGTGATATTTTCTGAGCTCGAAAGTAAGCATACTGCTGTTATAAAAATTAATTTTGTACATAGTTTACTCGGCTTAATGCATCCATAATAAATAGTTAAGTAATATAAAATTCCAATTGCGTTTTGAACGAAGTACAATGAGTAAAATGTTGATATACTGTTAATTTTCCAGATAGCTATAATTATTATTAACACACTAACTGGTAATTTCTTTGCTACGTTCGTGAAAGTTTGTATGCTGATTAGAAATGTCATACGACAAGAGAAAGAAATAACTAATTGTATTTTACAGTTGCTTCCATCATTAAACGCAGACCTCGCTATTTTATATTGTGAAATAAAATTAATAAAGACGAGTACAGCAATTATCGTGACAAATTTAAATATAATAATAAAATTGTAACCCATTATTTAGATAAAATATATAAACAGTAAAATGATAGAAACAGCTTTGTGTACATTTATTAGTACGAGAATACTTTATATTTTATTCTGGGGTTCTAATTATGCGTGCCGTATATTTGTATATGACCTTAGCAACGAGTTCACGCATCAGTGTTTTAAAGGCCTTTTTTAGTTCACCTTGCTTTTTAATCTGATTGTTTTGTATGTAGGGTTCTGTGTTTGCAAAATCGTGTTGGTTTGCGTTTCTCGTGTATCCCGTGTTTTCATTATCTGTATGTGAAGACCTAGCATCTTCGTGCATTATTTGACCGGCGTTAGAAGGGTCCTTGTTATTGTCTGCACAATACGAGGTGCTCAATACAAACGAGCTAGGCCTATTCACAAGTTCTGGTTTCTCATTGGAGTGGTTTGTACTAATTGCAGGTGTTGTAACGCTTGAGGGCCTAGTAGTTAATGACCTATTATCTGTTGTGAACGGGGTCGGCAGTAGGCCAGGCTTCGACACATTTAAAGGATAAGGCCCATTTACTGCATTAGCATAAGTTGACGGCTTAAAATTACTGTTTTCTACAGAAGGTACTCTAGATACGCGATAGCTGTTGCTTTTTTTCGCTCTGTACCAACGATCTTTGTCGTTTATACACAATTTCATACGTTCTGTTAACTTGCTGACCCCCAGTCTACTAAAATGCAAGCCATCTCTAGCCATCAAGTTTTCATCTGTGAAATGGCTAACTAAATCACAAATTTTGACGTCATCTAATTCTGATTTTTCAATCGTATTAAGCAACTGGTCATTGTACGAGCGAATGCTTGAATTTGCCTTTGCGATATCAATTACTTCAGCGTGTGCGTACTTATTTGATTTAAGCGTGGGGATACTACAAACAAATATATTACAACAGTCAAATTTTGCTTTAATATAACCAATACAGTCCTGGGTGTTCCTGATTAAATCGGCTGAGTGATATTGAGTGACGTGTCCTTTTCTTTGAAAGTACAACAATAAGGCAATAATGAAATCTAAGTTAAGTGATCATACCTCTAACCCCGCCTTCATCGGACATGATGAGGTCCATGAAATGGAAGTCACTCCGTCCACCAAAAACGTCTGCCTTTTGCAGAAGTGCTTCTTTAATCATGTCATAATCATTAATCACCACGGCTAGTTTTGGGCCCCAGTATAGACTGAAGACGCTTCCATACTTCTGTGCCATATTCGTCAATGTCCGCGGCGCATCACTTCCTAGCTGAGGCAGGTTGCCAAGAAACGGCCACCCCGGTGGACCAGGGGGAACTCCTGATGGTCTGCGAATCCAAGACCATATGGTGTAGATGACAGAAATGGACAGAACCAGTGCGGCAAAGGGGACGACAAGCATTTTCTGAACAAAATATGATTTCCTGAAATTTTAAGTATGATTTCGTAATGTAAGGAAAGTAAGGCATTCACGTTGCGTAGTACAGGCACAATGTTGACGCTATGTCACTTAAACACCGCAGTTTTGATCACTTGAAACTATGTCAAACGTTCTCTGGGCATTAATTTGCGTTTATTTACATTAAATTGTTGGCAAGCGACATTCCACATTTTTCTTTATTGCACAAGGTGAAACCACTCTAAGCTAAATTTTGTTCTCTAAGTTCGGCCTGCATACTAAAAACGTCTTGAATGTATGTGCCAGACATTGTATGCTGCTACTGAACTTATTTACACTACACGCTCGACTGCATTTATCAAACAAACAATAACAGTAAACATTGCGCTGGTTTTTCTGGGTTACTTACTGTCTGTTATCGAGGAGTCAACGAACTCAAAAACATCATCATACCTTTGCTTTAATAGTTCTAATCTGTTGTAAGTAGGTCTTTCAGTGCATGAAGAATAAAACGAACTATATCATAAAACTGTGGACAAGGACGGTGAAGGACCCAAGTAAAAACCACTTGCAAGGAAAGTGGGATCAATGTCTACGATTTCATAGTCTGGCACTGAATCATATTGTAGATTACTGTAGATCGACAGGCGAATGCTTATAAGTAGGCTTTTTGCCCATAATTTTCTCTCTCGTTAAAGGATAACAAAAGGGAACCTGAAGTAGGCTTCAGAAAAATCACCATAAAAAATTATTTTACAACATTTTTATGCATATACCATACTTGCGTTAAAAGGAATTTTTGTTCGTTTTCATTTTAAATCTCCCGCAATACTGTTCCGAATGACGCCATTACTAGGCAAATATAAATCAGGTAAAGAAAAGGCAATGTTAAATTGTGTCCCAAAAAACTTTCCGTGCAAATCTATGTTACTTAGCATTTCACTTTCTTGCTTGAAAGACTTATCTTCTTCTTCTTCCCAGCTTTTCCCTATGCGGGGTCGCCGTTGTGAATGAGTCTTCTCCACTCATTCCTGTTGTTGACCATCTCTTCATTTATGTTATTCTCTCTAAGGTCTCCATTAATACATTCAACCCATCTCCGCTTGGGTCGTCCTCTTCTTCTATTTCCCAGCACTTCCATTTCCATGACCTCCCTTCCCACATGATCTTCACCGACTCTTCTTTTCAGGTGTCCATACCATCGCAAATCTTCCACTACTTTTACTGTTCCTCTGATATTATTATTTCTAATTTTATCTCTTCTTGTTATTCCCACCATCCATCTCAACATCCTCATCTCCACCACATCCATTTTCTTCTCTTCGGTCTTCTTTAGAGAAGCTGCTTCCAGCCCATAGATTAGAGCGGGTTTGACCACTTCTTTGTGGAGACTCATTCATAGAAGGTTTTGGCGCAGTTTTTACAGGCGGATGCCCTTCCTGACCCTAACCCTCCCTATTTATCCGGGCTTGGGACCGGCACTGAGTTGGGCTGGCTTGCCCCCCCCCAGTGGCTAGGTTGCTGGAAGACTTATATAACTAGAAAAAATAATTTAAAATGTTTGTGCCAATTAGTAAAATATCGCCCTTTTACCAGGGTGCACCACTCACTAACCAAAAACGTAATTTTAATTATAGTGACAAAATACAGTCATCTAAAATTTAGTTAGTAACATGTGTGCTACGCATGCTCTAATTAATTTTTTAAACTTCACACAATGTTATCTAAACTTGTTTCAAGTGACTTAAAATGACTGCGCCTAACGGCCACCACGGGAGTTTAAATTTACAAATTTATACAACGTTACTACTGACGCAAGCCCTGCATGCAAACGGGTACAATATAAGTGGCATAAAATTTCAAGACGAATTTTTTAAGCTTGATGTAGTACAGGGTTTTCTTGTGCTCTAAGCCTCCGTTAACCGTTTGATCTCACGTTTACGCTGTGCTCACGCAAGAGCTGTCCAACGTGTATAGTTCATTATAAACTAACACATCTGAACTGAGGGGTACAGCGCCTGTTTTTTGTGCATTGTGTTTCCGAAATGCAGATGCTAGTGCCCGTGTAACTAATGAATGGCGAAATGCATGTAACAGCGAAGAACTAGTGGAGCGAACGCAAAATTGTGTTTATGTGCTAATAATTCTTTCAGGCAAGTCATTTTTGAAAAAATAGTGTGTTTCCTTTCAATATTTTGAAGAGCAGATTGTTTTGACCTACATTTTAAGATTGGATCGGTTTTGCTTTAATTTCGTGTTAGTTAATACACTTTTTGCGCTGACGAAAATCATGCGTTGCTTCATGCTTTCTATTTTTAATATCATCTTCAGTGTTTAGATGCAGTGTCCGTGATTTTTGCATTTTCCATGAATTTCTAGCTATATCATGTCCCAGTGTTGAAAGGGGAGGCAACCGGCACATCTGTTGTTTAATTCTGAATTCGTAGGTCGCATTAAATGAGAAAACTTTGTAAGCGTTTTACAGCACCGAAATGTCTATTACCACCACCATCACCGCCACCGCCGCTGCCGCCGCCGCCGCCACCACCACCACCACCACCACCACCACCACCACCACCACCACAACAACAACAACAACAACAACACAACAACACAACAGCAACAGCAACAAAATGGTGGGTATACGAACAGGAAAGATTGAATTCTGTGGTGCAACATCGGAATTTAGTATGCACTGTTTATAGACCTCCAAATACTAAATTAAAAACTTTTTTAAATACTGGAATAGAATTAGAAAGAGCAGTATTTGAAAAACAAACAAAATCTTAATTATGGGCGATTTTAATATTAACACTCTTAATAATACTGCTCATATAACAAAGTAATAAAGAACTTCAAATTTATTTAATTGGAACTATTAAACAACGATAAACCAACAAGGTGCAATAAAACGACTTTTACATTAATCGATCATTTTGTTACTAATAACCCTTGCAAATTTATAGCTCATGACAGTATACCTTGTGAATATTCAGATCACAATTTTATAATTACTGCTGATAAATTGTTCCACTTTAATGCAGCAAATCATAATTCGTTTTGGAAAAGTTTCAGAGATTTCACACACTATAATGAGACATACTTTCTAAATGACTTAGCTAAAATGAACTGGAGCGAGATATACCTTACAACAAATATAAACACTCAAGTAGACATTTTAATAAACAATATCCAATACTGCTTAGATCTTCATGCACCTTTCAAAAAAGTTAAAGAATTGAACATCAAATCAAAGCTTAATTGTGAAAGTAATTGGACAAATGTTGAACTTCTTGAAATGTTGAAATGGTGAATGTTGAATGTTGGACTGATTATACTGAGACCATAAAAGACAAAACTAAAACTGTAGGACCTGCAAATAACCAATTTTCATTTTCCCAGTGTTACTTTTGCTGACATTTAAAAATAATAAATAATTTAGATGCCAATAAAAGTAGTGGAAGCCTCGCAAGATTGCGATGGTATGGACACCTGAAAAGAAGAGTCGGT
>JAQGDQ010001332.1:27500-46872 GCA_030141605.1 Tubiluchus corallicola | reverse complement strand
GCCAGAAAAATTCAAAACAGTGACGACAGCGACACCGTCAATGCCAAAAATGTTAACACAACAATCACGAGAGGGAGCTTGCTTCAGAGCGCTTCTGACGGTTGTAAAGTTCAGAGGCGTTACGATGTTTGGAAACTGGGAGGAACAGAATCTGCAATGAAGCCAGCGAGAGGAGCATTACGGGTTTTGTGGCTCTTGCAAAAGTTGACTGCTCTTTTGAAGATCAGATTGAAGCCAAAGAGCAGAAAGTTTAGCCTTTATCTTAGGTATTGCAAGCTCCTTGCAGATTTTGTAGTTGCTACCTGATCACCTTCTAACCTGTGTGGTCAGGTGGTGTGAATTTGCAGTTTCGTTCAGCTCACCCACTAACATTATTGCTGAATCATTAAATTCAGAAAAACATCAATTATTTTCCATTTTCTACCTTATGTACGTCTATTTGATATTTTACAAAAGTTATTTCTATTAGACGTTCTTTCACTGGTTTCTCTAATGCACGTTTACTTGAAATGGATATGCCTTAATGCAGTCAAGATGCAAGTGCTAGTGGTCGTTTCAGCAACATGGAAGCTCTTCAAACTGTAATTCAGATCAAAAGGAATAACTTTTTTAGCAGCATTGCATTTGGGCTGCATTTTGGCATACTCCACGAGGACACGAACACTCACTTGCGTCTTGACAGGTAGAAGATATGCAATTAAGCTGCAAAACGGTTATGAAAAGTTTCAATTGTGGTCTTTGATTCGAACTACATTATTACACAAGTTTTTACACAAGAACTGTCAGCTGGTAATAAAACTGAGTTAGCCTTAAGAGAAGGTCTATTTAAATTATCATAGATTTATAAAAAAAAGTCCAGATTGAAGCGTCGGTTAGACGAACTACTTTTGGCGGTTGAGTGAAGTGAATTTTGACGTGAGACGGCCGATTAGACTTACTAGCCTTGTGATCTGATCTTCCAACACTAAGGTGAAAAACTAAGGCTTTAATTAAGGAGTACAAGTGAAACGACATTGCAAAGGTTGCCTAGATATTCATTGAGTTGCCTAGATGCTTATAATGATCTAGGGTTGCCTAGATACTTATGATGACATAGAGTTGCCAAGACGCTGAGATGATCAGGGTTGCTTAGATACTTATGATGACCTAGAGTTGCCAAGATGCTTAAATGATCTAAGGTTACCTAAATACTTCTTGTGATCTAGGGTTGCCAATATACTTGTAACTAGTACAGGTACGGGAAGATACTAATAATGATCCGGGGTTGCCTAAATACTTATGATGACCTAGAGTTGCCAAGGTACTTATGATGATGTAGGGTTGCCAAGATACTTTAACTAATGTAGAGTAACGAAGATACTTATGATATGCTAGGGTTGCCAACACACTTATGATGATCTAGGGTTGCCAAGATACTTTAACTAATTTAGAGTTACGAAGATACTTATGATATCCTAGGGTTGCCTAGACACTTATGATGATCTAGGGTTGCCAAGATACTTTAATTAATGTAGAGTTACAAAGATACTTATGATATCCTAAGGTTGCCAAGACACTTATGATGATCTAGGGTTGCCAAGATACTTGTAACTAACCTAGGGTTAGGAAGATACTTATGATGACTTAGGGTTGGCAAGACACTTATCATGATCTAGGGTTGCCAAGATACTTTAACTAATGTAGAGTTACAAATATACTTATGATATCCTAGGGTTGCCTAGACACTTATGATGATCTAGGGTTGCCAAGATACTTTAACTAATGTAGAGTTACAAAGATACTTATGATATCCTAGGGTTGCCAAGACACTTATGATGATCTAGGGTTGCCAAGATACTTTAACTAATGTAGAGTTACAAAGATACTTATAATATCCTAGGGTTGCCTAGACACTTATGATGATCTAGGGTTGCCAAGATACTTTAATTAATGTAGAGTTACAAAGATACTTATGATATCCTAAGGTTGCCAAGACACTTATGATGATCTAGGGTTGCCAAGATACTTATAACTAACCTAGGGTTAGGAAGATACTTATGATGACTTAGGGTTGGCAAGACACTTATGATGATCTAGGGTTGCCAAGATACTTATAACTAACCTAGGGTTAGGAAGATACTTATGATGACTTAGGGTTGGCAAGACACTTATGATGATCTAGGGTTGCCAAGATACTTTAACTAATGTAGAGTTACAAATATACTTATGATATCCTAGGGTTGCCTAGACACTTATGATGATCTAGGGTTGCCAAGATACTTTAACTAATGTAGAGTTACAAAGATACTTATGATATCCTAGGGTTGCCAAGACACTTATGATGATCTGGGGTTGCCAAGATACTTATAACTAACCTAGGGTTAGGAAGATACTTTTGATGACTTAGGGTTGGCATGACACTTATGATGATCTACGGTTGCCAAGATACTTTAACTAATTTAGAGTTACGAAGATACTTATGATATCCTAGGGTTGCCAAGACACTAATGATGATCTAGGGTTGCCAAGATACTCTAACTAATTTAGAGTTACGAAGATACTTATGATATCCTAGGGTTGCCAAGACACTTATGATGATCTGGGGTTGCCAAGATACTTTAACTAATGTAGAGTTACGAAGATATTTATGATATCCTAGGGTTGCGAGATACGTACGATGATCTAGGGTTGCCAAGATACTTTAACTAATGTAGAGTTACAAAGATACTTATGATATCCTAGGGTTGCCAAGATACTTAGGTGTTCTAGGGTTGCCAAGATAGTTTTAATGAACTAAGGTTGCCTAGATACTTATAACGATTTGCTAGAATAGCCGTTCTTATTTTATTCAGGTGCCCCTAAATGGTATTCAGGATTCACACAAAGCGAACCCCCTCCAAAACCTGCCACGAAATTCAGCGCTGCAGCTAAGAGAAAACTACGAAGAGCCAACACCCTTGATCTCACTTTCTGAACCACTGGCAGACTGCCAAAAACATAAAGTGTTTCATCATTTCATATTTATAAACTTGGAACTAGTTACTGTATATATATTTTCTATTTTTCTAGTTAAAAACAATCATTTGATCTCCTGGAATACAAAAAAATTCGAGTATTTTTCTACGTACATACTAATTACTGTAACTATTTTAACTCTCATAGGGTCACTATTTTTTACAACCGGTTTTGGTAACCGGGGGTAAAAAATTACCCCCACCATAATTCGTAAATTACTTTTGATAAACCGCCGTGTTTCATTAGTAAACAGCAACAGCATAATTTGTGGTTATGCTGACCATCATAGGATACATTATACCTCTGCTTATAGACATGTGACTTACTAGTAATACGAAATTTAAATTCACTTAGTTACGTTCCCTTATCTATGCTGGAATAACTGCAGACAACCGACATTGCAGCGCGTGTGCAAAAATCATTGTTATTTTGAATTTATTGTCTACTACTTTCTTCTTTTAGGTGGAGTAATTTGAGTAACAGACATTTTGTTTTATCAGATACATTGCCCGTATAATATATAGACAAGCGAAGTAAAGTTTCGACAATTTTAAAAAATCGACATATTGCATTTTTACTTTTATGTCGTGGTGAGACAATGCGTCTAAAATAAATAACTGAAAGTATTATGTGCCCAAAACATATTTAGAAAAAGTCATAGAAAGTGTTTACTGGGATGCGTATGGTAAAAGGGTAAAATGCAAAAAACGGTCTGGGGGTAATTTTTTACCCCTCGGTGACCCTGTAAGGGTTAAGCAAAGGTTTACCGATAAGTGTATCCTTTGCTAATAAATCTTTCTGGTTTTGGTTTAAGAAAGTTCGTTTTATTAACCCTTTCAGTCCCTACTTTTTTAAAAACACAACAAAAGCAAAAAATGTGCTTCATTTTGCAACAGCTGATAATTTTTTAAAGTATTTAAGACATTTAGTATGCATGTTATGCTGATCTGTACAAAGTCGTCTCTATAGTACTGTACCTTGCGCAGTTTTTTATGCTATGTAGATTTTCTAGTTTGCCATTTTATCACCATTTTTAGTCTATTGTTATTGGCTTAAATCAAAATAACTATTAACAGATCAAATAAATGTCAGTTTTAAAATTTTATTAATTTTAAAGGCAGAAAATATTCTCGTATCCCACGGGATACAACAGGTATGAAAGGGTTAGAGTTTAGATCTCTAGTGTAAATAGTTGAGTAACTGAGTCATCAGTTTATTTTTGTGATTTCTAGAGGAAACGTGCTTGTATGTAATAGGTAGAGTAATAATAAAAACAAAATACAGTTGAATTGAATTGAATTGTATTTATATTACTTTTTTGTGAACCACATTCAAATGAGCTAACGAATCGTGCAGCGATTATTTTGAAAACGATGTAATTGTTTCCAAAATGTAGCTTAAAGGACAAGAAAAGGGGTACCTGAAGTAGGTTTCAGAAAAATCGTCTTAAAATGATAATACTTTACAGCAATTTTATGCGTATATCTTACTGGCGTTGAAAGGGTTTTTGTTTGTTTTCGTTTTAAATCTCCCATCTATACTGTTCTTATAGCGCCATTACATGACGTCACATACGCACAACGTAAGTTAGGGAAAGAAAGGAAATGTTAAATTATGACCCAAAAAACTTTCTGCAAACTTATGTTACTTAGCATTTCTCTTACCTGCTTGAAACACTCATGTAACTAGAAAGGAAAATTATTAATTATTTAAAGAATTTTCACCAATTAGTAAAATATCGCCGTCTCACCCTCCAGGGTGCGCCACTTACTAGCCAAAAACGTATTTTTATTTTTATTGACAAGATACAGTAATTTTAAATTTTACTTTGTTAGTTACGCGTTCGCAACGAATGCTCTAATTATTTTTTCAAACTTGACTCAGTGTTATCTGAACTTGTTTCAAATGACTTATCTTCAAAATGGTTGCATCTACCGCCATCGCGGGAGTTTAAATTCACATGTTTTAAACAGCTTTGTAGGCCGACGCAAGCCCTGTATGTAAAAAAACAGTACGCAAGTGCTCAGAGCATTCGTAACACACATTTTGCTAGCTAAGTAAAATTTTAACTTACTGTATCTTGTCAATAAATCTAAAAATACGTGTTTGGCTAGTGAGTGGCGCACCCTGGAGGGTGAGTCAACGACGTTTTACAAATTGCTGAAAGCATTTTAAATATTTAATAATTTTCTTTTCTAGTTACATAAGTCTTTCCAGCAGATAAGCGAAATGCTAAGTAATATAGATTTACACAGAAAGTTTTTAGGGATATAATTTAACATTGCCTTTTCCTTCCCTGATTTACGTTGTGCGCAGGTGACGTCATGTAATGGCGACGTCGGAACAGTAATGCGGGAAATTTAAAATGAAAACGAACAAAATTCCCCTTCAACGCAAAAGCGATATACGCATAAAATTGCTGTAAAGTAGTATAATTTTTTAATGCGATTTTTCTGAAACCTACTTCAGGTGTCCCTTTTCTTGTCCTCTAAAGATTTTCTCTTCACCACTGTGCAATAGAGTGTTCGTGTCCGTCGAGTTTACTACACTTATTACGTTTGTATATTACGTATATATTTCATACATTCACTTTGTATTATGATACCTAATTTATGCTGTCACACAAAAGTTATAACTCCATAAAGGTCTATAACGAGGCACATATGATGTAGTTCTTGTCTGAGATGTTATTTAGACCCCTCTAGACATCTCGTACATTGTCTTGTGTGAGAGCTGCGTCATCACAGTAAACTATGAGTGCTACGTCATCACAGTAAACTGTGAGTGTTGCGTCATCACAGTAAACTGTGAGTGCAGCGTCATCGCAGTAAACTGTGAGTGCTGCGTCGTCACAGCGAACTGTGAGTGCTGCGTCATCACAGTAAACTGTGAGTGCTGCGTCATCACAGTAAACTGTGAGTGCTGCGTCATCATAATAAACTGTGAGTGCTGCGTCATCACAGTAAACTGTGAGTGCTGCGTCATCACAGTAAACTGTGAGTGCTGCGTCATCACAGTAAACTGTGAGTGCTGCGTCATCACAGTAAACTGTGAGTGCTGCGTCATCTCAGTAAACTGTGAGTGTTGCATCATCACACAAAACTGTGAGTGCTGCATCACCACAGTAAATTGTGAGTGCTGCGTCATCACAGTAAGCGGCTTGTGCTGCGTCATCACAATAAACTGTGAGTGCTGCGTCATCACAATAAACTGTGAGTGCTGCGTCATCACAGTAAACTGTGAGTGTTGCATCATCACACAAAACTGTGAGTGTTGCATCATCACACAAAACTGTGAGTGCTGCGTCATCACAGTAAGCGGCTTGTGCTGCGTCATCACAATAAACTGTGAGTGCTGCGTCATCACAATAAACTGTGAGTGCTGCGTCATCACAGTAAACTGTGAGTGTTGCATCATCACACAAAACTGTGAGTGCTGCGTCATCACAATAAACTGTGAGTGCTGCGTCGTCACAGTAAACTGTGAGTGCTGCGTCATCACAATAAACTGTGAGTGCTGCGTCATCACAGTAAACTGTGAGTGCTGCGACATCACAGTAAACTCGCAAGTGTGAACTGCAAGAAATAGCAAACTCTTCGACAGTTACTGCCAGTTGATCTACTGTCTAGTGTCAGAGCCTCTGCGAGTTACTGTCTAGTGACAGAGCCTCTGCGAGTTACTGTCTAGTGTAAGAGCCTCTGCGAGTTACTGTCTAGTGCGAAAGCCTCTGCAAGTTACTGTTTAGTGTGAAAGCCTGTGCGAGTTACAGTCTATTGTGAGAGTCTCTGCGAGTTACTGTCTAGTGTGAAAGCCTCTGAGAGTTACTGTCTAGTGTGAAAGCCTCTGCTAGTTACTGTCTATTGTGAAAGCCTCTGCGAGTTACTGTCTAGTGTGAAAGCCTCTGCGAGTCAATGTCTGTTGTGGAATTCGATTCGAACGAGTTTTTTACTTTGAATTCGATTCGACCCCAAAATTATAGCGAATTCGACTTTATCACGATAGGCACTGTACTTAGCTACTTCTCCATAGAGGTCCATTCTCCGAATTCGACTCGAACGAGTTTTTTTTAGCTCGAATTCGAATCGAACACAGAATTATAGATTCGAGTAATTCAGCACGAAACAGCATGCAATCAGCACAATTTAGCTGCAGCTTCTCTGCACAATATTTCAGCGAACTAATAGCAGTTTTACTGCAGAACAAAACCAAGTAATATGATCATTGTTAGACCACTTTTTACTACTAGTTCGAAAACTCGTTCGAAAATCTTTCAAACTCGTTCGAATTTCATTCGGACTCGAAATGCAGAAATTCGATTCGACCTGAATTCGAAACTCACAAATTCGATTCGAACTCGATTTAGTTCGAATTCGATTCGTACCCTAAACTCTAGATTCGAATAATTCGTCATTTCAGCCACATACATTCCTTAAATACTGATATTCGGTTCGATTCGAAAGTCGCAAAGTCGATTCGATTCGAATTCGCTTTCTGGCAGAGACTGCTCACATACTTTCTAATACAAGAGATGCAAGACATAACTCACAGTCACAAGGAAAACCAACTAAACTCTAACACTAAATAAGCTCATAAGGACAAAGTCATTACACATCCACTACCCGAGTTTATTTTCCATTTGTGTGAAACGTCAGATGTCACATCAATCGGCAGCAACGATGGAAACAGGGGGAGCTTCTCAGACGGACAGGAGGAGTTGGATCGCGAGGCGTCAAATCATACAATAACCCTGCCTCGAACACCTAACAGAACTGCGCATGCGCATGACCGTCGAACGGAATCAGGTATGCACTGGTGTCTAAAACAAGGCCGTACACAATACAAGTGTTCTCTTAAAATATTGAAAGTTGCATTTTAAACTGATGTGACTGTAGTAATAATGATGTAGGTATCAGTAATAATGAAGGTGGTTTGTGGTTGTCTTCTGAGCAAGATGAATTATGCATAAACATGAAGTCTTGTTTAGCATATGTGATCGTATAGTATATCGAACGTAACGTGTACACTGATGAACATCCACAATAAGTCTAAGAAGGTAGAGAAACGCCTAGCGCAGAATCTATAGCAAAGCACTTGAGTCTACAAACTGACTGCTTCTCGGCTGGTAATACTGGTCCTTGCATACCCCAATTATGAGGCTAATATTAGTTGATTTATGCCACACATCTAATAATATCTATCCTCAGTAATACCTACCAACGAGCCTCTGCTGACCTGTCACCATAGTAACGTCCTCTGCTGACTTGTCACGGGTACTACTTCTAATTTGCTGTTAATTGGCCTTTCGGCGCAATAATATAACACACATCTGATTGACTAGAATAACAGCTTCTTGAATAGTTCCAGTAATGGAGTCAGTGATTCCTAACTCTTACGTATTATAATCTCAGGCTTGCAGAGCGTTCAGAGGAAGCTGATCTTTACACGTGGCGTGTGTTCATAAGATATAGATGCAAATGGGCAGGCAGACTAGGCAGAGTGTTTGCAATATTCAAATGCTTGCTCTGTTACTTCACTGTACCTACAGTTATGGTCAATGTCTCCATACCAGGAGATCTTTACACGTGGCGTGTGTTCATAAGACACAGATGCAAATGGGCAGGCAGACTGGGCAGAGCTTTTACAATGTTGAAATGTTTGCTCTGTTAGTCTGTCTTACATCTGCAACAGTTTCTACTTGGTAAAGATTTTTGTCTCGTTTGGTGATTGTCAATTTTTTGTCAATCGTTAAAAACTTGCGCTTAAAATGTTGCATTGCTCGAGCAAACGCTAACTTAATGTGTTACTACATTCAGAGGTTAGTGATGATGACGACGAACCACCACCGCCGCCAGCACAAGCGTCTCTAAAAACTCCGAGAGAATTTTCCGACGATCTGGGAGCACCAGCAAAGATGTCTGCCAAAGATATCACTGATGCAAAAAAAGCCATTGCTGTGTTAGGAAAAAACCTGGTAAATAACGAAGCCAAACTTACCTGCCTTCTACTCTATCAACATCGGTAACGAAGCCGCACTTACCTGCCTTCCTACTCTATCAACATCGGTAACGAAGCCACACTTACCTGCCTTCCTACTCTATCAACATCGGTAACGAAGCCACACTTACCTGCCTTCCTACTCTATCAACAATGGTAACGAAGCCACACTTACCTGCCTTCCTACTCTATCAACAATGGTAACCAAGCCACACTTGCCTGCCTTCCTACTCTATCAACAATGGTAACGAAGCCACACTTACCTGCCTTCCTACTCTATCGACAACGGTAACGAAGCCTCACTTACCTGCCTTCTACTCTATCGACAACGGTAACGAAGCCACACTTACCTGCCTTCCTACTCTATCGACAACGGTAACGAAGGGACACTTACCTACCTTCCTACTCTATCGACAACGGTAACGAAGCCACACTTACCTGCCTTCCTACTCTATCGACAACGGTAACGAAGCCACACTTACCTGCCTTCCTACTCTATCGACAACGGTAACGAAGGGACACTTACCTGCCTTTCTACTCTATCGACAACGGTAACGAAGCCACACTTACCTGCCTTCCTACTCTATCAACAAGCGGTAACGAAGCCACACTTAC
This sequence comes from Tubiluchus corallicola, assembly GCA_030141605.1. Classification (NCBI taxonomy): domain Eukaryota; kingdom Metazoa; phylum Priapulida; class Priapulimorpha; order Priapulimorphida; family Tubiluchidae; genus Tubiluchus; species Tubiluchus corallicola. The sequence continues at coordinate 37,269 of JAQGDQ010001332.1, read as the reverse complement.
CTGCCTTCCTACTCTATCAACAGGGGTAACGAAGCCACACTTACCTGCCTTCCTACTCTATCGACAACGGTAACGAAGCCTCACTTACCTGCCTTCCTACTCTATCGACAACGGTAACGAAGCCACACTTACCTGCCTTCCTACTCTATCGACAACGGTAACGAAGGGACACTTACCTACCTTCCTACTCTATCGACAACGGTAACGAAGCCACACTTACCTGCCTTCCTACTCTATCGACAACGGTAACGAAGCCACACTTACCTGCCTTCCTACTCTATCGACAACGGTAACGAAGGGACACTTACCTGCCTTCCTACTCTATCGACAACGGTAACGAAGCCACACTTACCTGCCTTCCTACTCTATCAACAACGGTAACGAAGCCACACTTACCTGCCTTCCTACTCTGTTAAAGTTTAGTATTACGCGTGCGCACTTAATTCATTCGATATATTAAACAAACCAAAAAAATGAAGATCTTCGTGAAAATTTGGTCAGGACATGGTTTTGAACCAACGAGCTTCTGATTGTAAGTGCAGTATTTTAGATAATAGACAAAGCAGTCCTTGTCACGCGCGAGCCCAATAATACGAAGCTGATTCTTGATGACAATAAGTCGAGCAATTAATATAAAATACCACACCGTTGAGGAAAGGGAGCCACGCCATTTTGCTTCACCATTTTGAACTTATCTTGGTGAAAGAAGAAAAAACGAATAAAAAACAAAAGAAAAGTGACAAATGTTATTTTTTCGGGGTTTTTCAGTAACAGTACAATCACAGTTTGCGCACAGAATTCATAGCGCAGAAAATAACAATAACAACAGCAACAGCAACAGCAACAGCAACAACAACAAAAACAACAACAACAACAAAAGGCCACAGCAAGAGCAACAGCAGCAGCAGCAGCAACAATAGCAGCCACAGCAGCCACCGCAACAGCAGCAGCAGCAACAATAGCAGCCACCGTAACATCAACATCAACATCAACAGCAACAACAACAGCAGCAGCAACAACAGCAACAGCAACAGCAACAGCAACAGCAACAACAACAACAAAAGGCCACAGCAAGAGCAACAGCAGCAGCAATAGACACTGCAACAACAGCAACAGCAACAACAGTAACAGCCGCTGACACCACTGACAACAAAAACGACAACAGCAACAGCATCACTGCCATCAACACCAATAACAACAACGACAATGACAACGAAGCCAACAACAGCGAGAAATCAGGAGTTCCTCTAATTGCGCCAATGACTGTACACGGTTGACTTTGTACATAATATCAAGGTCACGCCTACAACTTAGTGAAGCCACCAGCCACACCAGGAGACACGCGTTTAAAAAGGAAAGCGGTCAAACGGGTTCGCACAGTGCTTGGGTATGATCTGTCCAGAACAACGTGGAATTCCGGTGTTGCGTCTAAACTCTGCTGTACAAAACACCTCGCAGGTTTGTGATTCAGATTTTGAAAATTTTGCACAATCGTCTGTGTTTCGTAACGACTTTGAAAGGAAACAAATAAGTTATTATTTTACTTATTTTATTACATTTATTATTTTATCTATAAGTTATTATAAATAAGTTTTTCAGGTTATGCACAATGGCGGCTTTGAGAAATCACGGAAAAACAGTCCCTTCACTGCTGTACCTTCTGCAACGAAGACTGACGTCAGTACGTCACAAAATGGCGGATATTTTGGATATTTTCAATGCGTACAGTACACTTCATGTTCGAAAAATGGCAGCCGCTTTCTTGCTCATCTTCACGTCATGCTTTCTTGTGTTTCATCTCGCGCCATCTAACGTCAACTTAACCCAAACTTATGGACAGTCAACCCTGGAGAGAGACTTTGGTAGCTTGAAACGACGCCTGCCGCAGTGTATTGTTGTTGGCGCCCAAAAATGCGGCACGAGGGCGCTGCTGACATTCATGAGTCTGCATCCCAGGATACGGACAGCTGGAGGGGAACCTCACTTCTTTGACAAAGACGAGAATTACTTCTAAGGGCTAAAATGGTATCGCAAACGTATGCCATACTCGTATAACGATCAAATTACAATCGAGAAGTCACCAGCCTATTTTATTGCTGAGTCAGTGCCACGTAGAATCCAACGCATGAATGCCAGTATAAAACTTGTGCTTATAGTTCGAGAACCTGTCACTAGGGCCATATCTGACTACGCACAAACACAGAGTAATGTGTTACAAAGACAGATACCGCTTCCAAAATTTGAAGATCTCGCTATTATAAACGGTGAAGTTTCTGTCTCGTACTTGCCAATAAATATCGGTCTGTATTATCACCATTTCTCGAGGTGGCTTGAATACTTTCCTTTGGAACAAGTTCACATTGTGGACGGTGACAATTTAATTAAAAATCCTCTTGACGAAATACAGAAAGTAGAAAGATATTTGAGTATCGACCATTTCTTAACCAAAGACAATTTCTACTACAATGAAACTAGAGGGTTTTATTGCATTCGTAATGAGACAGCGCACAGGTGTTTAGGGAGAACGAAAGGACGACCACATCCAGAAGTTGCGCAAGAGCTTTTAGACAAACTCAGAGCATTTTATAAACCTTGGAACAAAATGTTTTATCAGGTGGTGGGAAGAGACTTCCACTGGTGATCAAAGTTTTGGTCGTCAACAAACATCGTTTACTTGACCCTAATAATAATAATAATTACTTTAATAACGTCAGCTCTTAGAAGAATCACGGTCCGTTAAATCACCCTGACGAGCAATACTCAGCGAAAAGTCTCTTTTGACGAACATCGAGATCGCAGACTTGGAGGAGAAATGTTTTAATTGTCGTCAAATGAAATGGATACCCATTATCCACTTATGTAGACGTTTAAGAGTGGGTGGTGGTCAGAAATGTGTGAAAAACATTCTAAATTTCAATTTTTCGTTTTTCTGTACATGTCCGAAAAATGTCGTAACCCCCAATCAGTGTGACTCACTGACTCACCAAATGACACATTTTGACCCTGTTTACAATACAAAATTATTTATTCTTTTGCTGAGTTACGGAAATGTGTGCCACCTGTGCTCCAACTTTTTTCAAACTTTATGCAACGTTATCTAAACTTGTTTCAAAAGACTTACCGTTAAAATGGCCGCGCCTATTGATAATCGCTGGAGTTTAAATTTACTAGCTTCATACAGCGCTACTGGTAACGCAAGCCCTGGGTGCAGTAAGACGGCGTGTAACTTTTGTTTATGAAGAGTGTTTTCATGTGCTTTAAATTTGACAACAAAGTTGTTTATGTATCAACGTCTGACAGCAAAATTATTATTAAAAGGATTTTTGAAATGAGCAACTTTTTTGCGTGTATTTCTGAAAACAATCGCCACTAAAACAACAACAACAGCAACAATGACAAGAACAAGATAAACGACGACGACATCGACAACAACAGCAACAGCAACAATGACAAGAACAAGGACAATGGCAACGACATCGACAACAACAGCAACATCAACAATGACAAAAACAAGGACAACGGCAACGACATCGACAACAACAGCAACAGCAACAATGACAAGAACAAGGACAACGGCAACGACATCGACAACAACAGCAACACCAACAATGACAAGAACAAGGACAACGGCAATGACATCGACAACAACAGCAACAGCAACAATGACAAGAAAAAGCACAATGACAACGACATCGACAACGACAGCAACAGCAACAGCAGCAGCAACAATGACAAGAACAAGGACAATGACAATGACATCGACAACAACAGTAACGGCAACCACACAATGACAAGAGCAGCAGCAATAATAACAACACCAACCACGACAACAACAACGACAACTGCATCGACAACAACAGCAACAGCACCATCAGCAGCAGCAACAACAGCACCATCAGCAGTAGCAACAACAGCAACAGCAAAAACATCAGCAGCAACAACAACAACAGCAACAGCAGCAGCAACCACGCAACAACAGGAATAACAATAACAACAACAACAACAACCATAACAATAACAACGACAACACCAACCACAACAACAACAACAACAACAACAACAACAACAACAACAACAACGACAATGACATCAACAACAACAGCAATAGAAACAGCAGCAACAGCAACAATTACAACATAAAGCACAAAGAGAAACAATAACGCGAATGTGAGCATTTGAGTTTTTTATCCTTTCATTTGCCTGATCAGAGTTGACAGTGTGTCGTGTTTTATTTTATGTGGCATTTATTGCTTGAAAATCTGCTCAAGATATGGACTGTTTTTCTTGTCTCATCGGTGTGTTGCTTTGCCAAATTTAACTCTTTTCTACAGGGACTGGCAAGTCTAATTCGAGTATAATAAATGAATGAATTATTATTCCTTCCTTAAACATTAAATTTCATGCATTATTTGGGTCAGGCTAAGACCTGCAATGATCACAAGGAGCTATAAGTCTATGGTCAAAGTAATGAACTGCTACGTAAGAAGACCGTGGTTCAAATCTAGATTGACCCGTTGTTTTGCCTTCCTTTCGAAATGATTTCAAAAATTTAACAACTGTACGTTAATTTTTTTATTAACTGTTAATCGTTAAATTGTGTTTATAATTATCTGAAGATAAATAATGTTATAACCTTTTTGCCCATCTTAATATTTCTACAACCTCCCAACGGGAAGTTGTGCCGGAAGTCGCTTTAGGCCTATTGAAAGAAGCGATTTTAAGGCTTACACATTACCACTGATTTTGTCTAGGTGGCGAGAGCCTATTCTAAAAGCTGGGCTCAAAAGGGGTACGCGTTGCGGAAGTTACAGGAGAGACTCAATGAGCATCCGGAAGATGCTACAAAAGAGGAGAGTCGACTGTTGTGGAGGGCAGCTATCAAAGTTTTAGAGAAAACATTGAAAGATACTGTGTTCCAGGTAAGAAACAGATCATTGTTGTCATTGTCATCGTCGTCGTCATCGTCATCGTGTCGTCATTGTCATTATCATGATTATGATCGTCGTCATTATGGTCATCATCATCGACATCATTATGATCATTATCATCGTCATCATCATCATCATCATCATCATCATCATCATCATCATCATCATCATCATCATCATCATCATCATCGTTGTTATTATCGTCGGTGTGATCATCATCATGACCATCATCCTCGTCGTCATGATCATCATCATCATCGTCGTCGTCATCATCATCTTCATCACCATCGTCGTCATCATCGTCGTCGTCCTCATAATCATATTCATCATTATCGTCGTCGTCATCATTATCATCATAATCATTATCATCATCATCATCGTCGTCGTCGTCGTCATCGTCATCGTCATCGTCATCGTCATCGTCGTCATCATCATTATCATCGTCGTCGTCGTCGTCATCGTCATCGTCATCATCATGCAGCTATTGTAGACACTGGGCAGAATTTTAATATGAAAGATATCTGCCCTCAAGACAGGTAAACCCAGCAGTTAATACGGTAAAAAACTAGACACTGCTAGTGCCTGTGGCTTGTCAGCACCATTTCCATTTGTGACTCATTCATGTTACGTCTTCTTTTTTGTTATAAATTGCTTTCTATTTATCCTTGTTTTCCTGCCATTTCATTTTTTGTTTTTGTTTCTATTTCAGCTACATTTTAACCTCTAACCATCGTCAGTACAAAACATTAAGAGTAGTTTGTTTGTTTATTTATCTACTTGTTTGCTGATTGTTTGCTTGTAGTTTTGTTTGTTTGTTTTGTTTGTTTGTTTGTTTGCTTGCTTGTGTTTGTTTGCCTGGTTGTTTGTTTGTTTGTTTGTATGCTTGTTTGTCTGCTTCTTTGCTGATTGTTTGCTTGTAGTTTTGTTTGTTTGTTTGTTTGTTTGTCTGTCTGTTTGTTTGTTTTTGTTCGTTTGTTTGCATGATTGTCTGTCTGTCTGTCTGTTTATCTCTATGAATTTTATTCATTTGTTTAGTCGCTTATTTTTTTAAATTATTGTTTGATCACCAGAGATCATTTGCTTGTTTGTTTGGTTGACTGGTCAACTGGTGGTTGGCTGGTTATTTTCTTTTCCGTTCACTTGCTTATCCGTTCACTCTGTCGTTTCTAACTTTGCCAACTTATTACCCAGCTTATAACACCAGCGAGACAGAATGTGTGCTTAACGATTGCAGTTAAGCAACACTAAATCAGGTAGTAAGGGTAGGGGTGAATTTGTTTCTGTTTGCCATTTTAATCTAGCTGTTTCGAGACATTGCGAAAACATCTCTTTTTGGTTAATTATCCTTATTAAAGCGCTAGCTTTCATAGCAAAGCAGGCACTGGTCTCTCCACAAGGCACACATCACGAATGCACTGCTAAGTGTAAAGTAAATGTTCTTCCTTGCAGCAAACTAAACTATTTGAATAAATTATGCTAAACTTGGTAACTTTGTGTGTTTATATTTTCCGCTTCAAAGTAAAGGTCAAGTCACTTTCGTATGTTGGGTTTATTTTACTGTTATAGTTTAAAGCACAAGAAAAGGGGTACGTGAAGTAGGTTTCAGAAAAATCGCCTTAAAAATTACAATACTTTACAGCAATTTTATGCACATATCGTATTCGCGTTAAAGGAATTTTCGTCTGTTTTCATTCTAAATTTCTCGCAATACTGTTCCGACGGCGCCATTACATGACGTCACTACGCTACGTAAATCATGGGAAGAAAAGGCAATGTTAAATTATGACCCAAAAAAACTTTCCGTGCAAATCTATATTACTTAGCATTTCACTTATCTACTGGAAAAACATTTACCTAGACTAATAATTTTAGATGTTTGTACCAATCGGTAAAATGTCGCTGACTCACCCTCCAGGGTGCGCCACTCACTAACCAAAAAAGCATTTTTTATCGTAAGATACAGTAATTTAAAATTTTACTTAATTAGCAACACCTATGCTACGAATACTCTGATTATGTATTTCAAACTTTACTTAATGTTATCAAAACTTGTTTCAAATGACCTAGCATTAAAATGGCTGCGCGTAACGGTCACCGCGGGAGTTTAAATTTACACGTTTTAGCTCATAACTTTTCGTAAGTGTAACGTATTCACTTGAAAATTATGACGTAACTAGTGGAGCTCATAACTTTTCGTAAGTGCGTATTCACTTGAAAATTATGACGTAACTGGTGGAGCTCATAACTTTTCGTAAGTGTAACGTATTCACTTGAAAATTATGACGTAACTGGTGGAGCTCATAACTTTTCGTAAGTGTAGCGTATTCACTTGGAAATTATGACGTAACTGGTGGACTTCATAACTTTTCATAAGTGTAACGTATTCACTTGAAAATTATGACGTAACTGGTGGAGCTCATAACTTTTCGTAAGTGTAACGTATTCACTTAAAAACATTGACGTAACTGGTGGAGCTCATATCTTTTCGTAAGTGTAGCTTATTCACTTGGAAATTATGACGTAACTGGTGGACTTCGTAACTTTTCATAAGTGTAACGTATTCACTTGAAAATTATGACGTAACTGGTGGAGCTCATAACTTTTCGTAAGTGTAACGTATTCACTTAAAAACATTGACGTAACTGGTGGAGCTCATATCTTTTCGTAAGTGCAACGTATTCACTTGAAAATTATGACGTAACTGGTGGAGCTCATAACTTTTCGTAAGTGTAACGTATTCACTTGAAAATTATGACGTAACTGGTGGAGCTCATAACTTTTCGTAAGTGTAGCGTATTCACTTGGAAATTATGACGTAACTGGTGGACTTCATAACTTTTCATAAGTGTAACGTATTCACTTGAAAATTATGACGTAACTGGTGGAGCTCATAACTTTTCGTAAGTGTAACGTATTCACTTAAAACATTGACGTAACTGGTGGAGCTCATATCTTTTCGTAAGTGTAGCGTATTCAGTTGGAAATTATGACGTAACTGGTGGACTTCATAACTTTTCATAAGTGTAACGTATTCACTTGAAAATTATGACGTAACTGGTGGAGCTCATAACTTTTCGTAAGTGTAACGTATTCACTTAAAAACATTGACGTAACTGGTGGAGCTCATATCTTTTCGTAAGTGTAACGTATTCACTTGGAAATTATTGTAGAGTGCAAGAGTGCAATATTGTTGCACGTATTATTGTAGCACTTATGCAAATGTGCTTGACGTGCAAGTGAAGACGCCTGCCATTGCACAAACTGTAGTTAGTTTGTGACGTAAGCGCTTATTGCAGGTTTATTATTAAATCCTTCTAACGTTTTCATGAACATTAAAGCATGTCTTTTCTTTTAAGTTACAAAACCCCATGCTTCTTTTAATTTTTTTGCATTGAATCTGTCACTTGTTCCAGGTTTTTTCCTACTCTCTCAGAGTGCTGAAGATGATGTTTATCCAATTTGCACCAAGTCACAGGTAATAAGATTTCTGATATCAACTAAATAAAACTTCAGGGTCGTTTCAATAGCCGTTTCAAGTGCTAAGTACGAATTGCAAGTGGTCACGACATTCGCCTTGTGAAGGAAATGTTTTGGGTTCAAATCCAAAAGTATTCCGACTTTTTCACATTTCCTTTCACATTTGTTTTCCATATTCAGAAGTGTGGTTCCGTTCCGTCATTACCTGTGTCTAACTGTTTGAAGCAAAACTTAAACTGCAGGTCAACACAATCTACTCTTTAAAATATTGAATATTAAAACACACTATTTAAAAAAAACGACTTACGTGAAAGAATTATTACCACACAAACACAATTTCACATTCGCGCCACTAGTTCTTCGCTGCTACATGCATTTCGTCGTTCACTAATTAGACGGGGGCTCCAGCGCCTGCATTTCGGAAACGCATTGCACAAAAACAGGCGCTGCACCTCTCAGTTCAGATGTGTTAGTTTGTGACGAACTGCACACGTTCGACAGGTCATGCGCGAGCACAGCAGTAAATTTGGAATTTGAATTTTTATCTTAAAACTTGCCAGGTTTTAGTACAAAACACTGAATATCTTACAGTAGCTCTGAACTTCAATTATTTTTCGCTTTGGCAAACACGTGCAACACGCTCGTTGAATATTTTTGCTGTTGAAAATTATGTTCGTTGGTGATGTCATCAATAGTTAGGCTCGCCCGACGTTAATTAAGTTTTTAATCTATTATTTATTCATCAGAAACGCTTTTGCAGCATTAATTGTGTTAAAATGTATACGTATCGTACTTGAAAATAGAATACTTAAAATTTTATCGTACTTGAAAATAGGATACTTAAAATTTTATCGTACTTGAAAATAGAATACTTAAAATTTTATCGTACTTGAAAATAGAATACTTGAAATTTTATCGTACTTGAAAATAGAATAATTAAAATTTTATCGTACTTGAAAATAGAATACTTGAAATTTTATCGTACTTGAAAATAGGATACTTAAAATTTTATCGTACTTGAAAATAGAATAATTAAAATTTTATCGTACTTGAAAATAGAATACTTCAAATTTTATCGTACTTGAAAATAGGATAGTATGTGAATAATCGTGATGTATACGTATCGTACTTCAAAATAGAATACTTAAAATTTTATCGTACTTGAAAATAGGATACTTAAAATTTTATCGTACTTGAAAATAGAATACTTAAAATTTTATCGTACTTGAAAATAGGATAGTATGTGAAAAATCGTGATGTATACGTATCGTACTTCAAAATAGAATACTTAAAATTTTATCGTACTTGAAAATGGGATACTTAAAATTTTATCGTACTTGAAAATAGAATACTTAAAATTTTAT
>JAQGDQ010001332.1:0-22500 GCA_030141605.1 Tubiluchus corallicola | reverse complement strand
GTAGTGTTCTCTGAGTAAGCAATTGTAGTGTTCACTGACTAAGCAATTGTAGTGTTCACTGCGTAAGCAAGTGTAGTGCTCCCTGACTAGCAAGTGTGGTGCCTACTGAACAATCAATTGCAGTGTTCCCTGACTAAGTAATTGTAGTGTTCACTGAGTAAGCAATTGCAGTACTCCCTGGCTAGCAAGTGTGGTGCCTACTGAACAAGCAGTTGTAGTGCTCACTGACTAAGTAATTGTAGTTTTCTCTGAGTAAGCAATTGTAGTGCTCCCTGACTAAGCAATTGTAGTGTTCACTGCGTAAGCAAGTGTAGTGCTCCCTGACTAGCAAGTGTGGTGCCTACTGAACAAGCAATTGTAGTGCTCCCTGACTAAGTAACTGTAGTGTTCACTGAGTAAGCAATTGCAGTACTCCCTGGCTAGCAAGTGTGGTGCCTACTGAACAAGCAGTTGTAGTGCTCACTGACTAAGTAATTGTAGTGTTCTCTGAGTAAGCAATTGTAGTGCTCCCTGACTAAGCAATTGTAGTACTCCATGACTAAGTAATTGTAGCACTCCATGACTAAGTAATTGCAGTACTCCCTGACTAAGTAATTGTAGTACTCCATGACTAAGTAATTGTAGTACTCCCTGACTAAGTAATTGTAGTACTCCATGACTAAGTAATTGTAGTACTCCCTGACTAAGTAATTGTAGTTCTCCCTGACTAAGCAATTGCAGTACTCCCTGACTAATTAAGTGTGATGCTCAATAAATAAACAAATGTAGTACATACTAATTAAGCAAGTGTAGTGCTTACTGAACAAGCAATTGTAGTGCTCCCTGACTAAGTAATTGTAGTGTTCTCTGAGTAAGCAATTGCAGTGCTCCCTGAACAAGCAAGTGTGGTGCCTACTGAACAAGCAGTTGTAGTGCTCCCTGACTAAGTAATTGTAGTGTTCTCTGAGTAAGCAATTGCAGTGCTCCCTGAACAAGCAAGTGTGGTGCCTACTGAACAAGCAATTGTAGTGCTCACTGACTAAGTAATTGTAGTGTTCTCTGAGTAAGCAATTGCAGTGCTCCCTGAACAAGCAAGTGTGGTGCCTACTGAACAAGCAGTTGTAGTGCTCCCTGACTAAGCAATTGTAGTGTTCACTGAGTAAGCAAGTGTAGTGCTCCCTGACTAAGCAATTGTAGTATTCACTGACTAAGCAATTGCAGTGTTCGCTGACTGAGTATTTGTAGTGTTCACTGAGTAAGCAATTGCAATGCTCCCTAACTAAGCAAGTGTAGTGCTTACTGAACAAGCAATTGCAGTGTTCCCTGACTAAGCAATTGCAGTGTTCGCTGACTAAGCAGCTTAAATGCTCACTGAACAAGCATTTGTAGCGCTCAAGTAACAGCAACAACAATAATCAAAGTGACAATAACGATGACGACGACTACGACGACGACGACAAAGGCGGTGGCAGCAGCAGCAGCTGCAGCAACAACAACAACAACAACAGCAGCAACAGCAGCAGCAGCAAGAACATCAGCAATAGAAAGAGCAGCAGCAGCAGCAGCACCAATAACAGCAACAACAGCAGCAGCAGCAACAAGAACAACAGCAGCAACAACAATAATCACAGCGACAACAGCAGCAGCAACTCTTTACGGAAACTTAAAGTCTTCTGTAATATAATTAGACTTATGATTACAACTGTGATTGACAGAAAAAGAAAGAAGAAGCGAACAAAAAGAAAGATGCAGAAATAAAGGCTCTACAGACCGAGCTGCACTCACTGAGAAAACAACACGATGAACTGACAGTGGCTCCACCTACACGCCTCGCGAACTCCGCCGTGCGGAGGACAAACCAAATACAAGCTCTTGACAAGTAAGTCGCTCAAGTATGTCCTTCTGTCCTTACGTCCTAGGTGGCGCCTCGTCTATAGGTACTGTTGGACCTGCAGCGCCCCCTATTTTCACTCCGCATTATCGATAATACTCAATGTAACAAGACTTTTTCCTTTAGATCCTTCTTTATACTTGTACGGAATCGGAGCACCTGAGGGCAGCACTGTTTGCTTCACATACCAGCACAGTGCGCTCACAGCTCAAGCAACACGTTGTGCTTGACTGTTGTATGCATGCTTATAAGTTGTATTATAAGTTGTTCAACGGCAATAAGCCTTTTTACTGTTTCGTTGTGCGCATGCGCAATTACTGCAGATCAATGATGAAGTGTAGCACAGCAGCATTTCTGAACTACAACTGTGTCATGTATGTAAAGCAAAGCCGGATGCCGCATCAGTTCGGCAACTTCAGTTGTTTTACGCGGACTTTATTTAATTACGCATTAGTCTATGTGTAGAGTGACTTACTAGCAGGCTCTTGCCTGGAAACAAGGAAAAATGAACTAGGTAGGGTTATAGTTAGCTGTTAAAACTGTTACTATTATAATAGCATGGGCTGTTGGGTGTTGTCAAGTGCACACAAATGCGCTATCTGGTACACATAACCTTTGACCTTTTCACGATCATCATCAATCGCTGGAGCTTGGGAAAAGGCTTATCAGAAGAAATTTCTCAGACAATATCTTGTCATGAGGTTAATATACTGTGAAGTACGTAAGTACTGAGTAAGTAACGTAAATGAACGTCTCGACTTCTAACGTCTGCACTAGAAACTATTATAAGTTGTTCAACGGCAATCAGCCTTTTTTACTGTTTTTGTACGCATGCGCAGTTACTGCAGATCAATGATTAAGTGTACCACAGCAACGTTTCTAAACTACAACTGTGACATGTGTGTAAAGCAAAGCCGGCTGCCGCATCAGTTCGGCAGAGTAAACAATTTTGTTGTTCGTCTAGGACGTGTGTTTTTTGTGGAGAATTTAATCCAAAGTTCAGTGAAGAAACGTTAGACCTTCATTACTGGAAACAATGCCCGCTGTTGAAGCGTTGTTCTCACTGCAAACAGGTTTCTTCTTTGCTCTTGTTAGCTTTAGTTTTCTTCTTTCTCACAAATATGTTATGTAATGCACACAGAAAAGTCGAGCTTGATTTAAGATGATTTCCTGCGTATTGCTGCGTGATGCGTATTCGGACGACAGCGATCATGTACGCATCACGCAATACGTTCGCGTAGAGTCGTACCTTAATATCAATGAAGTGTTTTTTGGTGAAACAGTGGTGCACACTGGGAAGGTGATGCTGTGCCGTCTTACCAGGTGGTGTGAATATTTTAAATTTATTAAAAATTTCGTTTTTTAATTGCACAAAGTTAGGTACGGGTAACTGTAACTGGTATAACTTTGCCAGGAAAATTCCCTGGGAATCCTTCAAAATTCTCCTTCCACTTTAGTAGCAAAATTGCATTATTATAGACGAATTGCATGTTAAAACGACGAGCCAGAAATTCCAAAGAAATTGTCTTTTCCGTTTCCTCTCTCTCTCGATTACAGCACCATTTTTTTTAGTTATAATAGCAGTATGTGTGGAAGTTGGAATTGTACATTGTAGTTAGGTGCTGCCATCTATGTGCCAATCTTGTTACATTCTACCAGCTGACTTACCTTCAGTATAATTGTATGGTCCAGTGACTACATACACACTGGTCCTCTCCCTATCTAAAATCAATGGTTGTTGTGAAGCCTGTGCAACTCTGCATAAGTCAAGTTCAATACCTGTATACTGACTGTGAAACAGGTTTTACTGACTGTTTTTGCTTTCTAGTTTTTGCTCAATGTTCAGTGCAGCAATTTTGCTACTCGTGTTTTCTCTGTAAAGACTAAATAAACACTTTTCTGTTGTGTGCAGTGCAAATATCTATCATATATTTTGGTTCCTATTCATACTTCTCTGTGTCTAAACTCAATCATAACAAAGTGACTGAACAACAACTTCAAAATGACTTTCAAAGTATGTATTCATATCAAACTCGACAGTACCACAAATTCTATATTCCTGAGTGCAGAACAAACGTTATGAAACATTCAGTCATGTATAATGGCGCTGTAATGTGGAATAATTTATCCAGTAAAATAAAACAAGCCAGTAATATCAATAAATTTAAGAAACTTTAAAAAAAATATTTACTAGAAAATATGTGATTTGATAAATAATGTAATATGTAGTTTTTTTATCATAATTATACAAATTTTATCTTAATAATCAAGTTTTCATCTTTTTCACCTGCATTTTTAATTTATTTGCACATATGTGTTTATATTGTACTAACTATGTACTATGTACTTTCTACTTTTAGCAGTAATTTTACTTTCTGTACATTGCCGAGATGTTTTACGGTGTTTTTAATGGACGTATAAGTCTCTTGACTTCAGTTCATAGATGTATTATAAATAAATAAATAAAAATAAATAAATAAATAAATGGAATCGTCTGTTTCAGATGGTTGAAGTGGCCGAACTGTCCAGTCATTTGTTATTCGAATGTGAAAGCAAAGGTCAGTACAAGGAATGTTCTAGATGCACAGAAGCAATACTGCGAGAAGACTACGAAGCACACATGGACAGAATGAGTTGTCCAGGTAAGATCAAGGGGCACACACATCACGCCAGGTCACGCCACGGCACGCCACATCACTTCACATCACGCCAAGTCACGCCACGCCACAGCACGCCACGTCACGCCACATCACGCCACGCCACCTCACATCACATCAAGCCACGTCAAGTCACATCACACCACACCACGCCACAGCACGCCACTCCACTCCACATCACGCCACGCGAGTTACATCACGTCAAGTAACATCACACCACGCCACGCCACAGCACGCCACGCCACTCCACTTCACATCACGCCACATCGAGTCACATCACGCCAAGTCACGCCAGGTCACACCAAGCCATGCCACGCCACTCCACTTCACATCACGCCACGTCGACTTACATCATCAAGTCACATCACACCACACTACGCCACAGCACGCCACTCCACTTCACATCACGCCACGTCGAGTTACATCACGTCAAGTAACATCACACCACGCCACGCCACAGCACGCCACGCCACTCCACTTCACATCACGCCACGTCGAGTCACATCACGCCAAGTCACGCCAGGTCACACCAAGCCATGCCACGCCACTCCACTTCACATCACGCCACGTCGACTTACATCACGTCAAGTCACATCACACCACACCACGCCACAGCACGCCACTCCACTTCACATCACGCCACGTCGAGTTACATCACGTCAAGTAACATCACATCACGCCACGCCACAGCACGCCACGCCACTCCACTTCACATCATGCCACGTCGAGTCACATCACGTCAAATCACGTCACACGGCGCCGCATTGCACAATCAGGGGCGTATTAAAGGAAGACCGGACGATTGTTTAGACTCAATCTCAAGTTAACTTACCGTCCAAAATATATACATTTTCTTGCCTACAAAAGTTCTCGAAAATTTAGTTTAGAAAATTAATTAATGGCAACCGAACACAGATATTGCTTACGTCAGAAACTAACCACAGTTTGTGCAATGGTAGGCATCTTCCCTTGCGCATCAAGCACGTTTGCTTAAGTGTTACAGTTTAAACGCGTGATGTCACGAAAAATGTCATGGTGGTGTCATGTAATTGTAATGTTATAATGAATGTAAACAACGTTCATGACGTGAACTGTGACGTAAATAAAGCAGAGTGGTGTGACACGATTCACTAATGTGGTGATGAAGATCTCACAGAAACAGGAAAACAATGCTTCATTGCTTCATGTGTTTCATTGTTAAATAAGCTAGTGTGGAGTGTGATGATAAGTTCTTCCGTTTTATCTTACAGAAGTGGACGTAGAAACCGAGGGACAGTGTCCATTGTGTCACCGGAAGATAGAGGGAGGAAACAGCGAAGAGGCATGGAGAAGTCATCTCGCTCGGATTGGAGGCTGTAAGCATAATCCTCGCAAGAAAAAGAACCAAGGACCTGCTTTGTTGACACGTAAGTAGATGTGGTTGGTGGGTGATTGGTTACGATACTTGGCTGCCAATCTAGAGGTTCCGAGTTCGAATCCCACTAACGGGTTTTCTGACCACCTTATCAGTCCGTAATCGAGTGCTTCGCCATGTACAGAGGAAGAGAAAGGATGCACTGACATCCCTAGGCGCTTGTCTCCTCTTGTGCTTTGTAAACAGATGCCGTAACAATTTGTCACTTTTCTACGTCACTGTGATGGTACCAGAGTAATATTATATACACTGTTAGTTTAGTTTAAACATGATTTATTATAGGATTGGATCAGACAGTTTGAACGACATGATTTAGGATCCTCAACAGTCTATACACTCTATTTACATAAACATTGAGTTTATTAACTGTTAGTCTATTAAGAGGCGCCAACTGTAACTGTTATTGCTAACTCACATAGCCTTGCCAAATCTTGCTTTTTGTGAACTGGAACGAATTATTACATAATTAGCTGTAAAATTTATTTAGCTTTTAATTTACTGACCCTGTATGTATATTTACAGTGTTTTGTGTGTTGAGTTTCAATATGTTGGTGTGATGTTAGTGCATGACAGGTTTTGGTCCTGCCACTAACTACAGACTACTGGGTCAACGGTGATAATACGTGTTGTTTGATGTCTTCATATTAGTTATTTTTGAAGTATTTTTCAGTTCATTTTTGAATTTTTTTATTCATTACCTATTTAGCTTCTGTTAACTACTGAATTAGTACACAACAGTCTGCTTCTATATATAAACTGGTTGTAAGTTAACTTTTTAATGTAAAAGTTTTTAATAAAATAGTGTTGCTTCTAACTGTAAGTATACATCTGCCAGCAACGCACATCTTATTTCAATTTTCCTGCCGTTGCAGCAACAGCACGTGGGATGACTCCAGGAGCAAGCCGTCTGGGATGGGCAAGGCAGCTTTCCGCTCAGAGTAAGTCCGGTTCCGGACAGGACGACCCCAATTTGAACGACACACTCACTCTCAGCAAAGGGTTTTCTATAGGCGACTACGACTCCGCGCCTAGCCGGGCATCAATGGCACCCAGTAGGGCTTCGATGGCACCTAGCCGTGCTTCGGTGGCTCCTAGTCGAGCATCAGTGGCTCCTAGTCAAACCGGTGCAGGCGTCCGCATGGGCAGGCGAGATCAGCGTCCACCCCAGAGGAGGTACCTAGCGTCTGCAATAGAAGAAGATGAGGATGCTGAAACATCCCGAAGGTCACCCAGAAGCGGAGGAATACCAAAATTGAAGACTAGCACAATGGTGTCGAAGCAGTATGGTAGAAGATATTGAGACTTGACCATAAATATCTAAAAATAATCTTTTCAGTGGTCCATCAACTAAGTTGAAATGGATGCAAAACACCAATTTAATGTGTTGAGCAAAAGTTTCTTTATTCTGAAATACAATTATTATCATTATCAGGAGACATTATGCATATCTCTTACGTAAAAATAATTGCCACGCATGCGCAGAGAGTCTGAGATTGTTAGCCTGCATGTCGAACACTGCTAGAAAAATTTCAATCAATGGCTGTTTTTGTTTATACAATCGGGCATGGTTTTTGTATTGTGCAATGTGGCGCCATCTATGAAAAGGTTCATTGTTAGGAGAATATTTGATCGGTGAATCCTAGAAGACTAGATTGTTTCGATAAACATCTTAATTTTTTAACTATTTGATTGCTAATATTAATAATTTGCCTTACGATAAACATTTTAATTTTTTATTACACAATTCAATTGAACTAACTAATTACTCAATCAATAAACATCTTAATTTTTTATTACATAATTCAATTGAACTAACTAATTACTCAATCAATAAACATCTTAATTTTTTAACTATTTTGATAATATGCTAATTTTAATAATTTGGTTTAACAAATCAAGTGATGTAATATTTAAATTTTGTATACTGGTTTTATAAGTGCTAAACAAAATTGAAATTGTGATTATTAATAATCATTAAAATGCGTTTGTGGTGTGTTAAGGTTATACTGTGATATTTAATTTGGTGTGATATTTTTAAATTATATTGCTTTTATGCGAATGTTGTCTATTTGCAAAAATCCTTTTTAACTGATGCAATAGTCTACATTAAGGTAAAGTAGCCTGCGTTAACATAGAAAGAAATTTCAATGGTTGAACTTTTCGAATAGAATGCTTAGAACTTTCATATTACAGTGTTAAATTTACCATTGATGATGGCAGCAGTAATCTGTAGAAAAGTTTGATATGATTTTTTACTGTGTGAATTGGAAGTTTTAGTAAGGTTGTTTTGCTGGAGACAATACAGTGTTCCCTCACTTATCGCGGGTGTTCCGTTCCAGGCCCACCCGCGATAAGTGAATTTCCTCGAAGTCGGGACGCTATACTTATTTTAGTAGTTATACATTATTTTAAGTCTTTATAAACCCTCCTCACACTCTTATACATAACCCTTTCCCATTCCCTTAATAACTTTTCCCATACTGTACATGTACCCTCTAAAAAACTTTACTTAAATGTTCATGAAAATGTTTTAAACTCTTAAACCTTGCAGCATCTCAAGTACTACATTTCGTTTTTGGTATGTATTCATCCGCCGAATAAATACACTATTTATTGTAAATGGTAATTTTTTATGATTTATAATATTCTTTTAATGTTTGAATTAATATTTTTAATATATTTTGATACATTTTGTGATTTTTTATGCAAAATTCATCAAATCTATACATTACTGTACAATACGTGCTACGCATGTGCAAAAATACTTTAGACGGAGTACCGCAAAACCCCGCGAAACAGCGAAAATACGGCGATAAATATTTTACATTAATATTTTTGAAAATCCGCGAAACAGCGAGTCCGCGATAAACAAACCGCGAAGCAAACTAGTTTCTTTCATCATTAATATTGAAATGGCGGGGGTGCCTTGCCTACAAGGGATAAAACTTACTTACCTACCTACCTACCTACCTACCTACCTACCTACCTACCTACCTACCTACCTACCTACCTACCTACCCTCCTACCTACCTACCTACCTACCTACCTACCTACCTACCTACCTACCTACCTACCTACCTACCTACCTACCTGCCTGCCTGCCTGCCTACCTACCTACCTACCTACCTACCTACCACCTACCTACCTACCTACCTACTTACTTACTTTTACTTGCTTGCTTGCTTACTTACTTACTTACTCACTCCTCACTCACTCACTCACTCACTCACTCACTTACTCACTCTTCACTCACTCACTCACTCCTCACTCACTCACTCACTCCTCACTCACTCACTCACTCACTCCTCTCTCACTCACTCACTCACTCACTCACTCACTCACTCACTCACTCACTCACTCACTCACTCACTCACTCACTCACTCACTCACTCCTCACTCACTCACTCACTCACTCACTCCTCACTCACTCACTCCTCACTCACTCACTCACTCACTTCTCACTCACTCACTCACTCCTCACTCACTCACTCACTCCTCACTCCTCTCCTCCTCACCCTCACTCACTCCCACTCCTCACTCACTCACTCACTCACTCACTCACTCACTCACTCACTCACTCACTCTCCTCACTCACACTCTCACTCACTCACTCACTCACTCACTCACTCCTCTCCTCACTCACTCACTCACTCACTCACTCACTCACTCACTCACTCACTCACTCACTCACTCACTCACTCACTCACTCACTCACTCACTCACTCCTCACTCACTCCTCCTCCTCACTCACTCACTCACTCACTCACTCACTCACTCACTCACTGAAGCATCGTTACCATACCAGATTTCCATATACTCAGTGACATGTCGTTGAAAGATTCAATACTAAATACGGGCCAAAATTCTCTAAGATGTAAAGGTGCCACATTATGGAACTCACTCCTAAATGAAGTAACATCTGGGTCTTACTTTAACTTGATGGTCCTGATGTCACAATATAATCAAAATTTGTGAGTATTGCTGACGTTAAAGTGTATCATTTAACATGCTATTCGTTACTCTTTTCTTATTTTGCCATTTCTCTTATTTTTTCCTTTTTTTGTTGCTTTGATTTGATACTAGTGATTAGATCATTAGATTATTCTCATTTGTGTTAAATTTCGATTTTGTTTTTGAGTTAATTATAATTTTCTTTGTTCACCAAGTTCTTCAACCATGTTTTTGAGTTTGTTTGAGATTTGTTTGCATTCGTGCAACAAATTATTCCCCCCTTTTGTTATAATTTTAGTTTGGTTTCGAATACTACACTGTTTTTCTTGCCAAAGTTTTTTTATTTACGTTTAGACTCTTGAGTTACATTTGATTATCTTTTACAAGTTTTGATTCACGTTTTTCGTATTTTGTGCATTGACTAATTGAAATATATATATATATATATATTGTATTGTACATTCTTTTGTGTCCTTCGTCAGGAGACAATTATTATGCTCTGGTCCACCACCCACCCAAATACCGAACAAACTACATGAGAAACAGCAACAACGTTTCAGCAATTGTGATGTACTATATTATACTGCGTTTCACACTCAGTGAATTTAATCAAATTGGCAAGAATTGAGTTAAATTGATTTCTTCTACCATACAGTAAATTTCTGCTGTGCCCAGCAAAAATGTCAAAACAAACCCTTAACGAGTCATTAGTTTTCAATAGAGCAGCAAATATCTGTCCTCTACGGGAAACTCCAGTGAAATTGTATTTAGAGAATTATCGTAAGTGAAGTGCGTGGAGGTTGGTCAGTAATTAGGCGAACGGCAAGCATTTAAACAAAATTTACCAGGAAATACGTGAAATTAATGATCTCAAACAAAACGATATTGCTGAAATGGATAGAAAACACCAGTTTAACGTGTTGACCAAAAGTTTCTTTATTCTGAAATACAATTATTAACATTTAGTTTAATTTGCATTGAGTAGAAGAAAATTAGTTGCATGATTAAATGTATTTCTATAACTAAGTACTGATATAAAAATTATGTAGACTATATTGAAATCAATTAACAATAACTTACGTTGTTAGAGCCTTTAACAGTTACAAAGACAGGAATGAGAACTCCAAGTAGCCTTAAGAACAACAATGTAACAACAATGAACTCGTAAGAAATTCACAGTCACAATGCTCATCACAGACAGAAAAATAGAGCAATGGCAGAGAGAACCAAAAGACGGGTAAAATGTCATACAACTACTACAGCTATAGCTCACGAAAGGCCAAAATGCTAATCTATTGAAGGATGTAGGTGCTTCAATTTTAAAAGAGTGACTACTGTAAAAAGCTAAATGCTTACTAAATCAACAAACAGGTGGCAGCACCGTGAGTGTAAATGAAAACTAAATTGAAACCAAAAAAGGGCCTATGCACCCACTACACTAATTATTTGTCATCGTTTTCGTTGCAAACAAACTGCAAAGTCCTTAAATAAGTACACTGCTGCAACAAGCTATTATTATAGGGGCAGATGACCTGATGACCGTATGGTCCCCCCTCCCCCGCTGCCCCTTCTCTTTTATATAATTTTATTTTTCATTATAAAGTCACAAAAATTGTTGCTTCCTGTGGAGAAAAAGAAAGTGGATTGAATTGAATTGGCAAGTTGTACCCTAGAAGTCACGTTGAAGACGAGCCTAGATGGAGCCGTAAGGTTGACCTACAAATGCGGAGGGGGGGAGGGGGTATTTATAAATTTCAAAACCAGAACTCTCAAATTTTTTTGCTCTGTAAGCGTCATGCAAAATTTATGCAACTGAAATTTTTCGTGGTTCATTTTGGTGCGTACTATACAATCTTTTGTAAGCAAACCAAACAAAAAAATTCTCCTCCATTTTGGTTCGAGGACGAACCATCACTGTATTATATCATTGTAAGTAATACATTTACGATATAATAAATCAACCTTTTTCAGGATAAGGGACTTCCCGTTTTCCCCACAGAAGAACTTTTGCCACTGTGATGCCGATTATTAATAAAATGATTGCAATTATTAATAATACGAATGCTACCCATTTTCCCACATTATTCGAGTCCTCTTCGCGTTTGCGTAATAGGAGTATTTTGTCCATGTATTCAGCTGTTACCATTACCCTGTTGTCATCTGTATCGCATTCATTAACCTGAAAACGAAATGGCTTTATTAATGTCTTTAACATGATAAAAATTTATGTTAATTACGGACGCATGATCAAAAGCTCTCGTGTAAAGTTAAATATGTTAATGCGATTGGCTATGTGCTTATTCTAAACAATCGTTCTTTTCAACAAGTCCACAATGGGCATGGCAAACTATCAAGACTTTATATAATAAACTACACATTTGTTAAACAACAAACACAATACGGTAAATATCAGAGGATAGTAATGCTTCCGTCTTCGAGTCAGTTCCTAACGCTTCTGCGCATAAGGATTACATCATCAATCTTTACTTCTGAGTCAGCTGGTCACGTGATGCCACACCTAACTAGGCTTCTAGCCACGACGATAGTTTAATCTTGCATCGTCAAGCATTGAATCTTGAATTATTAATTTAATAATTTAATCGCCAATTTAAACAAAATTATTATTTAACACAGCTTTTCTATACTCAATGTGCTTATTCTAAACAATCGTTCTTTTCAACAATTCCTGTCTAATGCACCTATATATATACATTGTTACGGGGGCAAATTGTCTTTAATTTTCGACCCCCTCCCTTCTACATTGTGATGGCTTGGTCCATTACGAAGCCATTACATAGCAGCATTCCATACCAGCTATAATGGCCTCGTCGGTTCAGTCAGCAGACGGGCAGGTGCGTTTACAACTTCAGCACCTGTTCCATAGTCGTGATCAACATGAAGAACGCAGGAAAAGATTCTGGCTAGTTTTCATCTTAATTTTTTTTGTTTACATTTTTAATTTTCTTTTCTATTTTCACATGTACAACATTTGATCCAGATTTGAACCCGCGACCTCTTGTCCACCTCCGCAACAATATATATGCCTAGTGCACTAAGTAATTAATGCGATTTGTATGAAATCTCATCATTTTTCATAATTTTAATGTAAAAACAGACGCATCTCATCCTGGATAGCATCAGAATTACATAACTGACACAATCGTTCATTAAACAGGACACTTTCATAATTTCAATGTAACAGCAGATGCATCTCACCCAGGATAGCATCAGAATTACATAACTGACACAATCGTTCATTAAATGGGACACTTTCAGTTTCATGATTTAAATGTAAAAGCAGATGCATCTCATCCTGGATAGCATCACAATTACATAACTGACATAATCGTTCATTAAATGGGACACTTTCATAATTTCAATGTAACAGCAGATGCATCTCACCCAGGATAGCATCAGAATTACATAACTGACACAATCGTTCATTAAATGGGACACTTGCATAATTTCAATGTAACAGCAGATGCATCTCACCCAGGATAGCATCAGAATTACATAACTGACACAATCGTTCATTAAATGGGACACTTTCAGTTTCATAATTTCAATGTAACAGCAGATGCATCTCACCCAGGATAGCATCAGAATTACATAACTGACATAATCGTTCATTAAATGGGACACGTTCAGTTTCATAATTTAAATGTAAAAGCAGATGCATCTCATCCTGGATAGCATCAGAATTACATAACTGACACAATCGTTCATTAAACAGGACACTTTCATAATTTCAATGTAACAGCAGATGCATCTCACCCAGGATAGCATCAGAATTACATAACTGACATAATCGTTCATTAAATGGGACACTTTCATAATTACTAATAAATTCATAAATCTAATTACGTAAAGTTCGTATTTACAATTTTTTCGAACAAATAAGCTGTCATGGTATCAACATCGTGATTTCTGAATGAATGTAAGCAGGTTAACTCCTTCAGGACTGTAAGCATTTGCTGCATGAAAAACTGCTCTCACTAAGCAGCGATTACATTATGTATGATAAGTGCATTTAAAAAGTTGATTTTGTTGGAATAGTATACAGAAAAGCATAACGCCCGACGCAAGTTAATTTTCCAAGAAAAAAGCCACACGCAGCGCCATCTGCCGAAAGATTGCGACAAAGAAAGGTGAAGTTTGTGAGAAACTCAAGATGGCGCCACCAGGTGCCACAAACTTTAGCTACGCCATTGCATTGCAGCTTTTTTACATAGCCAGTCTTACCGAATCTCTCCCTGGGTTTCGCAAAGGTGCATTCGATTGTTGAGTTGGCGTGGCATACGATGGTTGGCATACGCTGAAAACAAGGATGGTCATTATTAAATAAACTGGTTGGGAAATATTTAAAATACCTAATTTTCTAACAGTACACACACACACACACACACAAACACACACGCACACACACGCACGCACGCACGCACGCACGCACGCACACACACACACACACACACACACACACACATTATAATTATGGAGTTGTTGTGCCAAAATTAGGACCAAGTCCCTCGTAAACACACTAATGTTAGGCGATGTAACAAAACAAAATTATTGCACGTTCTAACATTCTTTTAATGAGATTTAATTATTTAAAAGTAATTAAATTAAAAACAATTGTAAACGTGCATACATATACATCGCGATGATTTCTTTGTATTTCAAGACAAATATCATTATAATGTTCCGGTGTTGGACCCGGTAGATAGCCTTACGACCCACCATCGGTGATGCGGGTAAGCTCTGGTGCGGGTGACACTCCAGAAATTTAAAAAAAAGAAACGACAAAAAACAAAACTTAGAATTCAAAAGGGACGGCTGAGAAGAACAACACAATAGAAAGAAAAACAAAACCTGATGACAATGCTTAGAACCTTACGGAATCCACGACACTCGACAGGCAGACAGGAGAAGTGCATTCCACCACAACCAGAAAACAACTGACGATGTCACGTGTTCTTTCTTTCCACAGGAAACCACTGCTCAACGAATGGCAGGTAATGTTATGGGCTTCCTAGTTTAAAGTGGAGGTCATAACATTACCTGTAGGTTGGTTGGCCTGGTGCCTATGAATAGAAATGTTCAATGCACTTTCCCCTTTTCAATATCATTCATAATTACCTGCACCCCAGTATTTAATAAAATCCGATCACAATGACATATTAGTTGCTTGATAGTGATTAACATGATCATTGTTTTCTTTTGACTTCTTTCTTTCCACTAACTGCAACGTGGCTCTTCTTTATTCTCCTCTTTTCTCATCATCTTTATTTTTCATATCACATTTCATGGTGGCTTATATATATATATATAAATATATATATATATATAATAATCTTTATTTGCCATTAAAACATTGATAATCACTGATAAAAACTTTACAGAGATAATCAATCAGCGTTAGTTAATAAAAACTTACACTGCTGAAGGCAAATGCGTCAGTGCAATCTAAAGCAGTAATGACGAATAAAATCAAACATATTTGCAACCATACACAAAAAATATAAAAAACTATGATTTAATTAATATGGCCGTGGGTAAATAAATTCTAAATTAGTGTGATGGTATTTCATATCTAGTTAATATTAGTGATTTTAATTTTGTTTTAAATGCTGATAGGGACTTGATTTGTTTAACCTGTAATGGTAGAGAATTCCAAAGCAAAATTGCTTGTTTGATTACAAGGTCCCCATTTATAGCTACCATGTGTCATTAATACATCACGTTTGGAGAGTCAAAAAAGTTTTATTTTTTCTTTCCTCTCTTTCAGTTATACAGTAAAAAGTTATACATGAATTTGACATTATTGTAGTTTGCTTGTTTGCTGATCAAATAAACTTGATTTGAATTTGAATTTGATGATTCGTGTATATCATGTATATAACTTTATTGTAAACAAAAATAAATAAAAACTGGATAGCATCAGAATTACATAACACACATAATCGTTCATTAAATGGGACACTTTCATAATTTCAATGTAAAAACAGATGCCGAATTACATAACTAACATAATCGTTCATTAAATGGGACACTTTCATAATTTCAATATAACAACAAATGCATCTCATCCTGGATAGCATCAGAATTACATAACTGACATAATCGTTCATTAAATGGGACACTTTCATAATTTCAATGTAGAAACAGATGCATCTCATCCTGGATAGCATCAGAATTACATAACTGAAATAATCGTGTATTAAATAGGACACTTTCATAATTTCAATGTAAAAACAGATGCATCTCATCCTGGATAGCATCAGAATTACATAACTGAAATAATCGTTCATTAAATAGGACACTTTCATAATTTCAATGTAAAAACAGATGCATCTCATCCTGGATAGCATCAGAATTACATAACTGAAATAATCGTTCATTAAATAGGACACTTTCATAATTTCAATGTAAAAACAGATGCATCTCATCCTGGATAGCATCAGAATTACATAACTGAAATAATCGTTCATTAAATAGGACACTTTCATAATTTCAATGTAAAAACAGATGCATCTCATCCTGGATAGCATCAGAATTACATAACTGAAATAATCGTTCATTAAATAGGACACTTTCATAATTTCAATGTAAAAACAGATGCATCTCATCCTGGATAGCATCAGAATTACATAACTGAAATAATCGTTCATTAAATAGGACACTTTCATAATTTCAATGTAAAAACAGATGCATCTCATCCTGGATAGCATCAGAATAACATAATTGAAATAATCGTTCATTAAATGGGACACTTTCATAATTTCAATGTAAAAACAGATGCATCTCATCCTGGATAGCATCAGAATTACATAACTGACATAATCGTTCATTAAATGGGACACTTTCATAATTTCAATGTAAAAACAGATGCATCTCATCCTGGATAGCATCAGAATTACATAACTGACATAATCGTTCATTAAATGGGACACTTTCATATTTCAATGTAACAACAGATGCATCTCGTCCTGGATAGCATCAGAATTACATAATTGACATAATCGTTCATTAAATGGGACACTTTCATAATTTCAATGTAACAACAGATGCATCTCATCCTGGATAGCATCAGAATTACATAACTGACATAATCGTTCATTAAATGGGACACTTTCATAATTTCAATGTAACAACAGATGCATCTCATCCTGGAAGCATCAGAATTACATAACTGACATAATCGTTCATTAAATGGGACACTTTCATAATTTCAATGTAACAACAGATGCATCTCATCCTGGATAGCATCAGAATTACATAACTGACATAATCGTTCATTAAATGGGACACTTTCATAATTTCAATGTAACAACAGATGCATTTCATCCTGGATAGCATCAGAATTACATAACTGACATAATCGTTCATTAAATGGGACACTTTCATAATTTCAATGTAAAAACAGATGCATCTCATCCTGGATAGCATCAGAATTACATAACTGACATAATCGTTCATTAAATGGGACACTTTCATAATTTCAATGCAACAACAGATGCATCTCATCCTGGATAGCATCAGAATTACATAACTGACATAATCGTTCATTAAATGGGACACTTTCATAATTTCAATGTAAAAACAGATGCATCTCATCCTGGATAGCATCAGAATTACATAACTGACATAATCGTTCATTAAATGGGACACTTTCATAATTTCAATGTAACAACAGATGCATCTCATCCTGGATAGCATCAGAATTACATAACTGACATAATCGTTCATTAAATGGGACACTTTCATAATTTCAATGTAACAACAGATGCATCTCATCCTGGATAGCATCAGAATTACATAACTGACATAATCGTTCATTAAATGGGACACTTTCATAATTTCAATGTAACAACAGATGCATCTCATCCTGGATAGCATCAGAATTACATAACTGACATAATCGTTCATTAAATGGGACACTTTCATAATTTCAATGTAACAACAGATGCATCTCATCCTGGATAGCATCAGAATTACATAACTGACATAATCGTTCATTAAATGGGACACTTTCATAATTTCAATGTAACAACAGATGCATCTCATCCTGGATAGCATCAGAATTACATAATTGAAATAATCGTTCATTAAATGGGACACTTTCATAATTTCAATGTAAAAACAGATGCATCTCATCCTGGATAGCATCAGAATTACATAACTGACATAATCGTTCATTAAATGGGACACTTTCATAATTTCAATGTAAAAACAGATGCATCTCATCCTGGATAGCATCAGAATTACATAACTGACATAATCGTTCATTAAATGGGACACTTTCATAATTTCAATGTAACAACAGATGCATCTCATCCTGGATAGCATCAGAATTACATAACTGATATAATCGTTCATTAAATGGGACAATTTCATAATTTCAATGTAACAACAGATGCATCTCATACTGGATAGCATCAGAATTACATAACACACATAATCGTTCATTAAATGGGATACTTTTATAATTTCAATGTAACAATAGATGCATCTCATCCTGGATAGCATCAGAATTACATAATTGAAATAATCGTTCATTAAATGGGACACTTTCATAATTTCAATGTAACAACAGATGCATCTCATCCTGGATAGCACCACAATTACATAACTGACATAATCGTTCATTAAATGGGACACTTTCATAATTTCAATGTAACAACAGATGCATCTCATCCTGGATAGCATCAGAATTACATAACTGACATAATCGTTCATTAAATGGGACACTTTCATAATTTCAATGTAACAACAGATGCATCTCATCCTGGATAGCATCAGAATTACATAACTGACATAATCGTTCATTAAATGGGACACTTTCATAATTTCAATGTAACAACAGATGCATCTCATCCTGGATAGCATCAGAATTACATAACTGACATAATCGTTCATTAAATGGGACAATTTCATAATTTCAATGTAACAACAGATGCATCTCATCCTGGATAGCATCAGAATTACATAACTGACATAATCGTTCATTAAATGGGACAATTTCATAATTTCAATGTAACAACAGATGCATCTCATCCTGGATAGCATCAGAATTGCATAACACACATAATCGTTCATTAAATGGGACAATTTCATAATTTCAATGTAAAAACAGATGCATCTCATCCTGAATGTTTCTGGTTGTTGACAAGTTTTTATACAAGCCACGCAGTGCACAATTTGGCGAGTTTTTGGTTCTTGGAAAAACACCAGTTTTATTTCTATTAAAGCTACCATACACAATAGCCAGGGTGTTCGCTGGGAAAACCCCTGGCGTTTCTAGTTGCTGGGTGAGCAATTGCTTTCTTAGTATCACCAAACACGATGATTTAGCATTAGATCAACTTATTAGCTCATTGATTTTTTTTTAAGAACGCAGTCTACATTATGTAATTTGATTCATAATTTCCATTGAAGAAATATTGCATTTGACAAAAGTTAATCCACGATCATCATCCACCCAGGTGCTGTGCCCAGCCTACCTGTGCGTAAACTAAAAGTTACACGAGACAAAAATAAGCTATGCGCTAGTGGACGCGGATATTTCAAGGCATCTTCAAAATGGCGCCATCGCCGCCGCCGCTACCACAAGCAGTCGCAGTGGCAGCAGCAGAAGCAGCGACACCACGACCACTAGCAGCAGCAACAGCAGTAGTCAGTGGTAGTAGCTGTCGCAGTCGTAGTATTAGCGGCAGCAGCAGAAGCAGCGCCACCGCCACCACTAGCAACAGCAACAGCAGTAGTCAGTGGTAGTAGCAGTCGTAGTTTTAGTGTCAGCAGCAGAAGCAGCACCGCCACCGCCATCAGTAGCAGGAGCAGCAGCAGTGGTAGTAGCAGTCGTAGTCGTAGTTTTACTGTCAGCAGCAGAAGCAGCGCCACCGCCACCACTAGCAGCAGCAACAGCAGTAGTCAGTGGTAGTAGCTGTCGCAGTCGTAGTATTAGCGGCAGCAGCAGAAGCAGCGCCACCGCCACCACAGGCAGCAGCAACAGCAGTAG
This sequence comes from Tubiluchus corallicola, assembly GCA_030141605.1. NCBI lineage: Eukaryota > Metazoa > Priapulida > Priapulimorpha > Priapulimorphida > Tubiluchidae > Tubiluchus > Tubiluchus corallicola. The sequence continues at coordinate 2,593 of JAQGDQ010001332.1, read as the reverse complement.
TCAGTGGTAGTAGCAGTCGTAGTTTTAGTGTCAGCAGCAGAAGCAGCACCGCCACCGCCATCAGTAGCAGGAGCAGCAGCAGTGGTAGTAGCAGTCGTAGTCGTAGTTTTACTGTTAGCAGCAGAAGCAGCGCCACCACCACCACTAGCAGCAGCAACAGCAGTAGTCAGTGGTAGTAGCAGTCGTAGTTTTAGCGGCAGCAACAGAAGCAGCGCCACCACCACCACTAGCAGCAGCAACAGCAGTAGTCAGTGGTAGTAGCTGTCGTAGTCGTAGTATTAGCGACAGCAGCAGTAGCAGTGCCACCACCACCACTAGCAGCTGCAACAGCAGTAGTCAGTGGTAGTAGCAGTCGTAGTCGTAGTATTAGCGGCAGCAACAGAAGCAGCGCCACCACCACCACTAGCAGCAGCAACAGCAGTAGTCAGTGGTAGTTATGCAAAGTAGTAAGTTAGTCAGTCAGTCAGTCAGTCAGTTAGTTAGTTGGTTAGTTAGTTAATTTTATTGACCACATGCTAGTAGGTGATACTAGTGTATGCACATGTATGTTGTGCAAAGTAGTAAGTTAGTCAGTCAGTCAGTTAGTTAGTTGGTGTGCTATCCAGGATGAGATGCATCTGTTGTTACATTGAAATTATGAAAGTGTCCCATTTAATGAACGATTATGTCAGTTATGTAATTCTGATGCTATCCAGGATGAGATGCATCTGTTGTTACATTGAAATTATGAAAGTGTCCCATTTAATGAACGATTATGTCAGTTATGTAATTCTGATGCTATCCAGGATGAGATGCATCTGCTTTTACATTGAAATTATGAAAGTCTCCCATTTAATGAACGATTATGTGTGTTATGTAATTCTGATGCTATCCTGGGTGAGATGCATCTGTTGTTACATTGAAATTATGAAAGTGTCCCATTTAATGAACGATTATGTCAGTTATGTAATTCTGATGCTATCCAGGATGAGATGCATCTGTTGTTACATTGAAATTATGAAAGTGTCCCATTTAATGAACGATTATGTCAGTTATGTAATTCTGATGCTATCCAGGATGAGATGCATCTGCTTTTACATTGAAATTATGAAAGTGTCCCATTTAATGAACGATTATGTCAGTTATGTAATTCTGATGCTATCCAGGATGAGATGCATCTGTTGTTACATTGAAATTATGAAAGTGTCCCATTTAATGAACGATTATGTCAGTTATGTAATTCTGATGCTATCCAGGATGAGATGCATCTGTTGTTACATTGAAATTATGAAAGTGTCCCATTTAATGAACGATTATGTCAGTTATGTAATTCTGATGCTATCCAGGATGAGATGCATCTGTTTTTACATTGAAATTATGAAAGTGTCCCATTTAATGAACGATTATGTCAGTTATGTAATTCTGATGCTATCCAGGATGAGATGCATCTGTTGTTACATTGAAATTATGAAAGTGTCCCATTTAATGAACGATTATGTCAGTTATGTAATTCTGATGCTATCCAGGATGAGATGCATCTGTTGTTACATTGAAATTATAAAGTGTCCCATTTAATGAACGATTATGTTGTTATGTAATTCTGATGCTATCCAGGATGAGATGCATCTGTTGTTACATTGAAATTATGAAATTGTCCCATTTAATGAACGATTATGTCAGTTATGTAATTCTGATGCTATCCAGGATGAAATGCATCTGTTTTTACATTGAAATTATGAAAGTGTCCCATTTAATGAACGATTATGTCAGTTATGTAATTCTGATGCTATCCAGGATGAGATGCATCTGTTGTTACATTGAAATTATGAAAGTGTCCCATTTAATGAACGATTATGTCAGTTATGTAATTCTGATGCTATCCAGGATGAAATGCATCTGTTGTTACATTGAAATTATGAAATTGTCCCATTTAATGAACGATTATGTGTGTTATGCAATTCTGATGCTATCCAGGATGAGATGCATCTGTTGTTACATTGAAATTATGAAATTGTCCCATTTAATGAACGATTATGTCAGTTATGTAATTCTGATGCTATCCAGGATGAGATGCATCTGTTGTTACATTGAAATTATGAAATTGTCCCATTTAATGAACGATTATGTTAGTTATGTAATTCTGATGCTTCCAGGATGAGATACATCTGTTGTTACATTGAAATTATGAAAGTGTCCCATTTAATGAACGATTATTTCAATTATGCAATTCTGATGCTATCCAGGACGAGATGCATCTGTTGTTACATTAAATTATGAAAGTGTCCCATTTAATGACCGATTATTTCAATTATGCAATTCTGATGCTATCCAGGACGAGATGCATCTGTTGTTACATTAAAATATGAAAGTGTCCCTTTTGATGACCGATTATTTCAATTATGCAATTCTGATGCTATCCAGGACGAGATGCATCTGTTGTTACATTGAAATTATGAAAGTGTCCCATTTAATGAACGATTATGTGTGTTATGTAATTCTGATGCTATCCAGGACGAGATGCATCTGTTGTTACATTAAATTATGAAAGTGTCCCATTTAATGAACGATTATATCAATTATGTAATTCTGATGCTATCCAGGATGAGATGCATCT
>JAQGDQ010001095.1:0-63310 GCA_030141605.1 Tubiluchus corallicola | reverse complement strand
TTAGGAAAAATATTAGCTGGGAATTTACAGCTGCACATCAGTAACTCTTTGAAGTTGAAGTAAGTGTTCAACATTGTTGTTGCGTAAATAATGACATATGTATAAATCTATGTGCAAAATAGGCATGACTTTGTGCTATGTAAAATGTTATTATTTCGTTTTTTCATTATTGACAGTAAATCACCTTTTTTACAATACTTACGACCTTCTTGGTGCAGAAGGCTAATGAAATTGTTGGGCCCTCCTCGGACAGAGCCACCCACTAACTCGTCTGCACCCATCTTGAATATATTTTTGCTCATCATATGTTTTAGTGGCATGTACAAAGCTTCAAGTAAACTTGTTGCAAACTTTCTAAATAAACCGTCAGAGTTAGTAAAAACATTACTATTATTCCACACAATATTTTTATCTAAAAGTACCAAAAGTACTTGTTTATACTACCTAAAAGAGCTTAATTAAAAACTAAGAAGTAGCTTTTCAAAAAAGATAACAATAAATTCACTTACCGCTTACAGCAAATACCAGTAGAATGGCTACTTTTGCAGTGACTGACATCTTGCTTCTGGATCTGACGCCTGCTTAAAACTTTGTCGTTGATCTGTGGCTGTTATAATTTTGTTAATAGGACTGCTGCCTTTTATAGCAGCCTCAAAAACTGTGCCTGGGAGTGGGAATTTACCCAAACTTTACCAGTCAATCAACCGATAAGAACCTACGCAGGGGAGAATGATAATGAAGACATTAGGAAAAGATCACATGATTTTGATCGTATGACTGCTGAGAGTTCAAATACAGTTCAAACTTCAGTTACCAAATATTCAGGACCCATTTGTCTTATAGGTTGTATAGGCCACTCAAAATTGGGTAGATCATGCTTAAAGATTTTTGGGCTTATTTTTTATTTCAGGAGGATATTTTAACTTTTTGCATTGATCTTTTGATTCATTTAAAACTAAACTAAAATTTAAAAAGGAAGAAGACTGAAAATGTAATTTTAAATATAAGCAACTATTTACACTACTGTCGTGTTGAAATATGTGCTAATTTGGTTTACTATAAATAGCAAAATAGTGATGAATTTGTATAGAATATTTTCATTGACAAACAAAGGATAGCTCCTCTGGTTTATTTAGAAAGTTTGCAACAAGTTTACTTGAAGCTTTGTACATGCCACTAAAACATATGATGAGCAAAAATATATTCAAGATGGGTACAGACGAGTTAGTGGGTGGCTCTGTCCGAGGAGGGCCCAACAATTTCATTAGCCTTCTGCACCAAGAAGGTCGTAAGTATTGTAAAAAAGGTGATTTACTGTCAATAATGAAAAAACGAAATAATAACATTTTACATAGCACATCCACATAGATTTATACATATGTCATTATTTACGCAACAACAATGTTGAACACTTACTTCAACTTCAAAGAGTTACTGATGTGCAGCTGTAAATTCCCAGCTAATATTTTTCCTAAAAAAACTCGTTTCACAGGGAAAACAATATCCCAGAAATATTTTTTAAACAGAAAGAGAAAAATTTCGGTTTCGTTTTCAATGCTCTGCTCTGATATTATCTCGGTAAATTTCCACTGCTGTTTGATGTTTTTCCACTTCGAATGTCTGTAGGGCATAGTAATTTACCAAAAAATTACCTGTCATTTAATGACAAGCACCTGTCATAATAAGTCTTAATGTAATTTACCAATCCTTTATCTGTCAGTCAAACGATAAGAACGTACGCAGGTGAAATGATAATGAAGACATTAGGAAAAGGTCGGGATAATAATAGTTTCTTTGGCAAATAGGTCAGAATTATTTGCCTGGGAGTCATTGCGTTCGTTCCATGTTTTGAGATAATGAAATCTTCTCACGCACTGGGCTAGGTCTTTAGGTCTTTATTTTCATCATAATCTGATCGTGAATGACACTTAACAAACCTGCTTGACTGCTTAAACGCAAAGAGTTCAAGGACATTACTTAGCGTAAATTCCCGATGTACATGCAGTGAGTGTGTGTTAGTGTGAATGATTAATACTAGTAGTAGAGAACGCAAAATAACCTTGACTGTGTAAAAAAAATCAGCTCACATTTATTCTAGTGTAATTTACACTAAGCTAATGAACAGGCAGTTGCAATCACTTTGTTTAAGCGAGTGAGTCTAAATACACTTTTTGAATGCTCTTCTTAATGTGGGACCACTTAAGCTTGGGCATGTTGTTGTTGGTGGTGGGAGTGATGTTGCTGCCATTGTTGCTACTGCTGCTGTTGCTGTCTGGCATGCTCTTTTGCTGCCGTTGCTGTCATTGTTGATTTTGTTGCCACATTTATCTTTGAAAGTTATAGGGTGAATGGGGGCCATTTTGTGTATGAAAAAAATTTTCTGCTTTGGGATAAAAAACGAATTTTCTTTTCACTGAAACAGGAATGATGGTATTAGTTATGTCCAGATAGGATTACCTTTTGCCTCACGATGAGGGAAAAACGTACACTGTGTGTCATAGAGACAAATAGGCCTGCTTCTGGAATTGAAATGTAGTTGATTGCAACGCATCAGATGAAAGATCTCCATGAGGCGGACTGAGTGGTAAAACTTGAAAGGAGATTGATTAGTTGATCTTTGACACTTGCCTGCAGATTGGCTATGGTTTGGTTTGGTAACCAAACAAGGCAAATTCAATAAACTCAAAATTATGGCTTTCAAACAAAATGCTTACGACATTTCATGATCAAACACTGTAAATGTTCTTTGCAAAGAATGATTGTCAACTTGTTTGTTTTTAAACTTAGTTTGATTTTTATTCACAATAATATTACCGAACTAATATCATTGACTTCATAAATTACCTTTATGAACAAATACTGAATAAATGACATAAAAGCGAAACTCTTACGTACCAACTCTGGTTTAATGCAAACGTAATCCATTTTGTGGATTTTGCCCTAGGGAAAAACTTATGTGCTTATTAAAAAGTTAATATTTGCTCTCTGCGAGCTGTTAGGCTCTCATGTGCTAAAGCTAAAACGGAATGGAAATGGAATTTTTTAGTGTATCGATAATAAACATTTTCGCAGTTACAGCGATTGATATTGATTGTCAAAAGGTCAAAGGTTTAGACGTGTACCTTGCAAATCATTTATGTACACTTGACAACACCTAGCATTCTAAGCTTTTGTGATAGTAACAGTTTTAACAGTTAGCTAGAGCCTTGCCTTGTTCATGTTTTCTTGTTCCCAGGCAAGAGTCTGCTATTAAATCACTCTACTCAAATTAGGCAAAGTCCACTTAAAAGAACAGAAGTAACTAAACTTACAAAGGCAGACGGCTTTCCTTTACCCACATGTCATGTGACTTGGATAAATCCAGGTAGGTGGCCAGGATGTAAGGAAGGAGCAGTAGTATGCGATGAATGGGCGGCTCCAGGGGGTACCTCTGGTTTCACTGCAGCACTACAGTAGACGTTGCTATTGCAGTGTCTGAAACTCCTGGTGGCGTGGTAGGCAGCACCTCGTTATTGGCTTCTGTCTCGATGTGACTTTGATCAAATGTAGAAACGGGCTTGACATCCAGGACTTGCTCCCTTCATACTCATGGATCAGCCACCAGACTCAAAAACGCTGCTGTTATACTTACTGGAAACCCTCCATGTTCTTGGATCAGCCACCACACTCAAAAGGCTGCTGTTATACTTACTGGAAACCCTCCATGCTCTTGGATCAGCCACCAGACTCAAAAACACTGCTGTTATACTTACTGGAAACCCTCCATGCTCTTGGATCAGCCACCAGACTCAAAAACGCTGCTGTAATACTTACTGGAAACCCTTCATACTCTTGAATCAGCCACCAGACTCAAAAACGCTGCTGTAATACTTACTGGAAACCCTTCATGCTCTTGAATCAGCCACCAGACTCAAAAAACGCTGCTGTTATACTTACTGGAAACCCTCCATGCTCTTGGATCAGCCACCAGACTCAAAAACGCTGCTGTTATGCTTACTGGAAGCCCCCCATGCTCTTGGATCAGCCTCCAGACTCAAAAAGCTGCTGTTATACTTACTGGAAACCCTCCATGCTCTTGGATCAGCCACCAGATTCAAAAACGCTGCTGTTATGCTTATTGGAAGCCCTCCATGCTCTTGGATCAGCCACCAGACTCAAAAAGCTGCTGTTATACTTACTTGAAACCCTCCATGGTCTTGGATCAGCCACCAGACTAAAAAACGCTGCTGTTATACTTACTTGAAACCCTCCATGCTCTTGAATCAGCCACCAGACTCAAAAACGCTGCTGTTATACTTACTGGAAACCCTCCATGCTCTTGGATTAGCCACCAGACTCAAAAAGCTGCTGTTACACTTACTGAAAACCCTCCATGCTCTTGGATCAGCCACCAGACTCAAAAAAGCTGCTGTCATACTTACTGGAAATGCAGTTTTGCCTGCAACTGAAAATATTGCCTATGCGTAATGGAGTTTAGTAAATTCTTCTGAATCTAAATTAATGCCAAGACCAAGTCCTATTTCAATTAATTGCTCCATATTCATACTAGAAATTTCATTAACCGTATACCACAATGGCACTTGTTCTGATGCATCTGGTAGTTTGGAAATTACGTGGTAGTCACACACTGAAAGCTAATTAATTTTATTTTATTTACAGAAATTTTTAATGATACAGTTCACAATGCTTTAAAACTCTGTTAATTAATAGCTCCTTGAATACTGAAGACTAGCACCATCTAGTGGCTGATCTTGTAGTAATATGTAGTGCAATATATCAATTTTTTAGAATGCTGTTTAGTGGCACCACCTAGTGTCTGACTTTGTAGTAGTTGTAGTAATCTGCTGTGGAGCATCAGTGCTTTAATTGAATTGCTAATTGTTGGCGCCATCTAGTGGGTAATTTTGTAGTAATATGAGATCAGTTATCTCAATTTTTTTTAATACTGGTGGCAGGAGCCATCTAGTAGCAGACTTTGTAGTAATATGTACTAGAGTATCACAAGCTTACTTGAATTGCTCATTGCTGGCGCTATCAGGTATCCGATTTTACAGTAATACTTGGTCAGCTATCTCAATTTTTCTTGAATGGTGAAAGTGGATGCATTACCACTAGTCTAAAACTAAAAGACTCAAAGTTGCTTAATGGTTCCTTAAAAGAGTAAGATATTGATTGAAATTGTCTGACTGAATTGATAACAAGGCAAAATGCAAAAAAATGCGTCACAAAACATCATATTTTTAAGCACGAAAGTAAAAATCAAAATTTGATCACAAAAACCAGTACAAAAAAGGCTTTAAGAGAACAATAAAACACATTCACATTCATAATTTACACATTCATAAAAGATATAATAGTGAAATATTGAGAAACAGAAAAAATCATGTCACGATAAGCAATAATTAAGCAAAAAATAAGAAATGTCCTCTTAATTTAGTCTCAACGCATTTTGTGACTTACACTGTACAATGTAATCCAAAAAATATTTTAGCACTAAGATTTTATATGAATACAAATGTGCAAAATTTATGTAGGCTAAAACGATAATAAAACTAGCAAATCTGTATCACACTCTGTATCACAAGGTTGTCTACGAATCTGCAAAATTAATGTAGGCCTAAATGTTAGCAAATTCAAAAAATCGGTTTTCAAATTTAAAAAATGATGTAGACCTACAGGTTAACAAAGCTAACAAATTTGTCTCAAAATCTGCAATATTAATGTAGGCCTAAATGTTAACAAAACTAAGAATCCAGACTAAAGAATATGCAAAATTATTAACTACCAAGATACTCATTGAAATCGATCTTAGATCAGCAATCAGAAGTAAATGTCACCTTAAACTTGACCACCCTTTGTCTCACATGTGTTTACACAAGCAAACTGTCTTGAAGCTTTAAAAAAAAGCTTCCCCTGCAACTGTAACACAAAACAACAAAATGAGAGATTTTTTTCCATTCCAAATCAATTGCTTCTGACAGAGTAAATATATTTTATATTAAGCTGTCATCGTACAGATTTCTGAGTTAGTTATTAGATGACTTTACCGTTTTCCTTGTTGAAACCTAGCATCATTTTTATCATAAATGCTGTTCTTGTGTTCAATATCCCCACGTTTAGCATACAAACTATTCAGATGTTCTATTCCACCTGGAACTGATTTGTTGCTCTTTGCATAAATGCTGTTATAATGCTCACTTGTACTTGGACCACTATCGTAAATACTGTTCACACGTGCTGAATTTCCACGTTCAGAGTTTACAGTTGTATCATACAAGCTGTTAGCTCGCACTGTTGGTTCTTGTTTGTCATCATAAAAACTTGTAATATCTTCATAAGTTGGCGCAGTTTCAGCCATTCTTGCATTTGTTCGCTTAGCTTTATTTAGCCTTGCATAGTTACTTTTATCAATGTTAACGTGAGGTATCTCGTGTAATTGATTATATATATCTGTAGTGTTGTTCCTGTGATACGCAGGTTGTCCAGATTTGGGGTGACCGGTCAAGGATGGACGACTTCCTCGAGCTTTTGACTGACGATATGAAGTTGGACGTTCAATGACAGCATCGTATGTGTTTGTATCATCTGTTCTCTTTTGCACACGAACCCTGAAACAAAGAAATGTGCTAAAATGAAGGAGAAAAATCTGGTAAACAAGTCTTGATCAGGAGTGAGCATTCGATTCGAGCGAGTTTTTTTACTGCTAGCAGAATCTTGTTTGAGAACAAAAAAACGAACTAGGTAAGTTTCTAGCTGGCGATTAAAACAGTGACTATTATGATAGCAACACAAGTGTGTCGTCAGATAAACTTAACCTTTGACCTATGCATGATCATCATCAATTATGACACTGGGAAAAGAAAAGTTAAAGAAAGAGATTTTCAGAAACAATACTATAATATAATTATGATCATGAACTGCTTGATACGTTGCTATTAGAGGAGCGACGTTCACCGAAAAAAAAACGCAAATAAATAAATAAATTAATTAATTAAAAACTGCTCAACCTTTTGACCTTCCAAAAGTAACAAACCGCTGCAGCGATGCATACAATCAAGATGGAAGTAGGTACAATGATGAATATCAACGTTGTCGTTAAATCTGTAAAAAGAAATCAGTCTCATATTGTTCATAGTTTTAGTTTCTAGCTACTAAGCAATGATGTAACGAACTCGCTGATGTATAACATAGAAGAAAATTCAGTCTAGAAAAAGGAAAAGCGAAAATTTCTCATTGAAAATGTTGAAGAATTTCAGATACTTACTTAGGATTTGACAGGGATTAGAGCAATGGTGGCTCGTGTATAGGTACTGCTGTACTGCAGCACCCCCTGTTTTCACTCATTATTATATGTAATATTCAATATAATAAGTCGTTTTTCTTTATTTCTTTTTTTATACTTTTGCATTTCATACTTTAGAGTATTAGCGAAAAAACAATATTTTTTGTTTAAGATGTTACCAGGTTTATGTATAAAACTGTTTAATTACAAATTATAATATTAAAATTACATAATTATGTTTGCTTCATTTTACACAGTATTAAAACAACGGCTAATTTTTTTTAATTTTGCGGCACCCCCACTAATTTTAGCTACGAGCCGTCACTGGAGTAGATTTTTTATTTTCGTAACCTTGAGAGTGCAACACACGAGTGAGTTGAAAAGTGAAATAAAATAATAAAGGAATACAACAAAAAGAGTGCAAATTGAAACAAAGTGATGACAATAATATAATTAGAACATTACGGCAGAAACACAAAGAACTAAGATAGCTGCTCACAAGTGTCTGTTATAAAGTAAAATTTGCTAAAATCAACATGACAGCCGTTTTTTAATTAATTTTCTGTTGCCAGCATTTACAGTAGGAGCATCATTCACATGTGATGATAGTTTATTGCATAAACTTACAACTCTATTGCTGAAGAAATGTTTAAACCAAGTTTTTTACTTGTAATTTTAGACGGTGGCCCATTTGACAGGACTTAGTAAGCAACAACAGCGTTTATAATTTATAGTCTATCCATCAAAAATATGAAACATTTGAGTGAATATTAAGGAGCGTTCAGACCTAGAGATATCTCTTGCAACATGCAGGGGCGTCGTGCACCCAAAAAAAATTGGGGGGGGGGGGCGACTGTATATAATGGCGGAACTTAACTGTTTAAAAAACGTATAATTTTGAAAACAATGAACAGTATTTTGCGTGCAAGAAAAACGATTTATTTATTCCCAACTGGCATTTAACTTAAAGCTATAGCAACGGAAACTTAATTAAAATTAAAAATTGCTGCCAACATGTTGCACAACTTCTCTCTCAGGGTAGAGTTGCACGGGTGAATGGCTTAGGAACTTCTCTCGCAACTTGTTGTGCAATTTCCCAATGAAAATAAAGTTGCACAGTGTGACCCGCCAGTAATATTGGCAATTTTCAAGACGGAAAGCAGATGCGTTAACACAAGACTAAACTTTCTGATCCTAACATCCCCACGTGTGTCTCAAAACGTACGAAATAGAGTAATTACAGCCAATTATTTGCTGTTGAAAACTTGGCCAATGTTAGACCTGTGTCTTACTTTCATGCCTAGGTAACAGTGTGTATGTGTTATAGACTTATATAGAATGATTATAAAGAGTTACACAGACCAGGGCTTTCTGTAGTTGAATATGTCGCTTCAGTTGTTGACTTTGTCACAGTCATTTCTTCTGTAACATCAGTCACTTGTTCTGTAGGAGGTTCACTTGTAGAAATCACTAAAGACAAAGTACAGAAAACAATAAAGTCTGTAGACTTTTCATACTTTTGTGTTGTAGAATTCTCGCATAATAAACTAGTTTAATTTGACGACGTGTTTTCTGGTTTTCTCTACGAGCCTTCCGCGAGAAACAAAACACAGCAGGTTTTGTTGCTGTTGTTATTGTTGATGCCGTTGTTGTTGGTGGTGCTGCTGTAAGGTAACGATCCTTCGTTCAATCAGTCAATCTTGAGACAAACGATTTGCATAAAATATTAATCAGGTCAAATAAACCAATGACTCCATAAAATTCTTCCAAGGGCATACGATTAACAAAATAGGCTTTTATCTCACCGATGAACCAAAGAGTCAAAAGAATTGTTGAAAATGTGCCAGATTTTTGAAATGTTCTTGGAAGGAGAAGTTGCTCATCTTGATCCCTTATTAGCCATGCAACTGGATGCTTGAAAATACCAGAAAATGATCAGCGATGTCAAAGACAAAGAGAATTTTAATGTATATTTCAGAGAACTTTCCGTACAAAGTTCCCTGGGCCACGTGTAGAGGAGTAAACCTTCCAAATCAGGAGTGGAGCCCCGAAGGTGGACCAGTGCAGCATGCTCACTGACTCCAGCAGATTCTGCAGCCAACCTGGTGCCAAATGTATCCCTCAGCTTTCCTTTGGACTACACCCGGGAGGAAGAGAGGGGGTTCCTGTTCTCTGGGCAACTCAGGATCTCCACACGCCTGGGCAAGGCGTGCGCCCTGGAGAGGCCACTCCAGTGGTTCAAGGATCGGACTGCTCAGCCACAGTCGACACCGCAGCACCATCAATGTGATCAATAACTGACTCTCTTGGAGCACACTCCATTGTCTTCCGAGACAGAAGGATGCCAACAACAACATTTATAACTTTTGGCAATGCTATACATTTAATTATATTGTGCTATTACTTAATAAACGTGTTATTTCCTAATCAAAGTCTTATAGCTTTGACATTACTCAAACGTCCATAAACAGCTACACACATCGCTCACATACGTACTACCACTATACAACCAACTTAATAATTTTACTGTTTTCAGCGATTGATTTATCTGCCTGTAAAAGACATTTGTTTAACATTAATTGAAGTGTCAACGTGAAATTGGTGTAACTCAGTAAGTTGTATCCGTTGCATTTTTGTCAGCTTATCGTATGATATTTTGCCTTGCGTTCATCCTACCAAATTTTATAATTATATTTTATAATTATATATTATATTTTGTACCAGACGGTTTAGTCTGGTGGTAATGCGTCTGCTTTCCGTCTGGGAGGTCGTGAGTTCGAACCAGCGGCCGGGTCATACCAAAGACTTTAAAAATGGTACCTGCTGTTGCCCTGCCTGACACGTGGTATTTAGGGTAAAAGTGGGGTAATAATAGTATCTGTTATGTAGTTGTAGGTTGTTATTTACAGTCGGCGATAATAGCTCTTTGGGCTAATGTTAATTGTTGACCCAAAAGCAGACTTTAAATAAAGATTATTATTATTATTATTATTTGTTTCATAGAAAATGTTTGTTATTATTAATATAATAAGATCTGATTGTTGTGGCTCATTTGTTCTGTTTCTGTTTCTTGCTGTAGCATCTCAATACTAGGCCACGTAGGCCGTATACTGTGTAGTGCTGCCATCTGTCGGCAGTTAAGTTGAGCAAAGAGTTTAGTTAGAAGATGCGTATTGATGCTTCCTCTGAATTACGATCATTTTAACGGCTAATTTTGGTGTGTACATGTCTAGCCCTAGGCTGCAGCCTATATACTAACTTATGGGATTATTAGGCTGTAGTCCTAATAGATACAAATTACAATATCACATTTATAACTGCCTCCAGCAGCTCCTGCAACCAACCTGGTGCCAAACGTATCGCTCCGCTTTCCTTCGGACTACACCATGGAGGAAGAGAGGGAGTTCCTGTTGTCTGGGAACTCAGGATCTCCATACACCTTGTCCAGGCGTGCACCCTAGAGAGGTCACTCCAGTGGTTCAAGGATTTTTGTCTTACACCAGCGAGGAAGGGAGAGGGTTCCTGTTGTCTGGGCAACTCAGGATCTCCATATGCCTTGTCCAGGCGTGCGCCCTGGAGAGGTCATTCCAGTGGTTCAGGGATTTTTGTCTTACACCAGCGAGGAAGAGAGGGGGTTCCTGTTGTCTGGGCTACTCAGGATCTCCATACACCTTGTCCAGGCGTGTGCCCTGAAGAGGTCACTCCAGTGGTTCAAGGATTTTTGTCTTACACCAGCGAGGAAGAGAGGGGGTTCCTGTTGTCTGGGCAACTCAGGATCTCCATACGCCTTGTCCAGGCGTGTGCCCTGGAGAGGTCATTCCAGTGGTTCAAGGATTTTTGTCTTACACCAGCGAGGAAGAGAGGGGGTTCCTGTTGTCTGGGCAACTCAGGATCTCCATACACCTTGTCCAGGCGTGTGCCCTGAAGAGGTCACTCTAGTGGTTCAAGGATTTTTGTCTTACACCAGCGAGGAAGAGAGGGGGTTCCTGTTGTCTGGGCTACTCAGGATCTCCATACACCTTGTCCAGGCGTGTGCCCTGAAGAGGTCACTCCAGTGGTTCAAGGATTTTTGTCTTACACCAGCGAGGAAGAGAGGGGGTTCCTGTTGTCTGGGCAACTCAGGATCTCCATACACCTTGTCCAGGCGTGTGCCCTGAAGAGGTCACTCCAGTGGTTCAAGGATTTTTGTCTTACACCAGCGAGGAAGAGAGGGGGTTCCTGTTGTCTGGGCTACTCAGGATCTCCATACACCTTGTCCAGGCGTGTGCCCTGAATAGGTCACTCCAGTGGTTCAAGGATTTTTGTCTTACACCAGCGAGGAAGAGAGGGGGTTCCTGTTGTCTGGGCAACTCAGGATCTCCATACACCTTGCCCAGGCGTGTGCCCTGGCAGCTCCATCAATGTGATCAATAACTGATTCTCTTGGCGCACACTCTATTGTCTTCCGAGACAGAAGGATGCCAACAACAACATTTATAACAGCTAACACTGTGGCAAACGCTTTCATTAGTTGCTGCTGCTCCCTGGTGGTTGTTTAAGCAAATTATTTACAAAAAATCGGGAAACTATAATGAGAAATAAATGCGCTTGTTCCTAAAGCTTTGCCCACATAAATGAAAACAGAGGCATCATAAGTTGTCGTGAAGCTCACGATTTCTTGATTTTTTTTATTAGTTCTTAATTATGATCATTAATCATATTATTACATTCTCTTGTTAAAACATTAGAAATCCCACACTTTATAGCTGACATTAGAAATTTCATCTGTAAAATAAGTCTATTTCTTTATATACAGTCTAAACTTTCATCCTTGAACTAGTATGCATAACATTTACCTTCATTGAATTGCTGGCTTCATTGCTTCATGGAAAAACTTACCTGGTCAGCTGGCTTTCAGAGATCACTGAGTAAGCATGTGACTTAAACTGAGAGAGCAATGTATAGTGTTATTAATGATTTATAAAAATAAAGCTCACCTGTATTTTACTTGAATTCTACCTGCATTCTAGTGCCTTAGCAGTCTAGCATTAGATGTCCTACTAATCATCCTACCAAATTTTTGACCTTTGACCTTTCATTAAATTTATTTGGAGTTGGGAAAAATTGAAATTAACGAAACAAACTATCGAACCGCTGCAATTTTTACGTTCTTAGCTAAAGATATCCCAATTAAATCATCCTGCCAAATTTCAGCTCAATTAGCTGTACTGCCTGCATAGAATCACCTTTGAAAGTTACTGAATTAATCGGTTTTTTTATTAAATAGCCTTTCCACGCTTAATCATACTTTTCAGTCATACTTTAGTCCAGTTTCAAATCAACATGATCATTACACAAGATATTCAGTGGACAACTATGTACTCCCCCTTCCAAAAACAAATATAATGAAACTGTCATCAAAATATAATGCTATTCAAATATGTTCATCAATTCCGCGTGAAATGAAAACTCTTAATCTTTATCAATTTAAAAAAGCATCAAAGAATTACCTACTACAACGGTATAATTAACTCACTTGTTTACTCATCCTGATCTTAAGTTACTAACAAAACTTATTTTGTTCTAATGTATGCTATAACCGATGAAAATGTAATGTTAATTGTGAATTGTTTCACTTATCTGGAGGAGGACTCGAAAGCTAAATGCTGCTTCCCCCTCCTCACAGCAACTCGCATAGTTTTTTTTTTCAATGTTATATCAATTTATATGTATGTTTGAGTTGCTGTGGAATAAATTCATAATTCATAATTGATCAGTAATTGCTATAGGGTTTGAAGCATTTGCTGAAAACCTCATATATTTAAATTCGCTTGTCGTTGTATTAATCCTTGCCAATTTACATGCGAACATTGAACATTGATGTTTTCTTTGCAAATTCTGCTTCCTGCGTGCTTTTATTCAGTTAGTTTTTTTTACTTTTTTAGATCATATTTTTTATATCATAACAATTATGACAACACCAAGCAACAATACAATAACAAATAAAACAGTGGCATGATAAAAAGAATATTAAGGCTTGCCATATGTTAAGTTGTTGTTTGCATTGTAATCTTGAAGCATTGCGAGTTGTCCATTACCCACTTTCTTCACGCTTCTTTCGTAGAAATCTGTTAATTGCAGGCCCTATTTCAAGGGGGGGGGAGTGGGGATACTTCCCCGGGGCCTCACCCTCTAGGAGAGGCTCGCACCGAGGTAACTTTTTTGCTTTATGCGAACATACTACCTCTTCCCTCCCCCTCCCTCTCTTGCCGCACGAGCACCGATGTTCAGCTGTTTTCAATTTCGGAATTTCTAACACAGGCTTGTACGGAAGTGAGAGTACGGTATGACATATTGCAAAGATGTTGTTTTTGATTTGTATTAAGGACTGGTCTTGAGAATAAAGCAGTTTTTCTTTCAATTGTTCTTTCCTTTAACAACTGTATAACTCCATATTTTCTCTTCGAAAATGCTTCTCCGGCATTCTAGCAGTTCAAAAAAACACCGCCCCTCCGCGTTTCGTCCCCCCCCCCAGGGGCCTCACACGCCCCACTTCCCGTGGCCTTTCTTATATAATAGCAATTTAAATTATTGTACCAGTTCTTCCATGCTAAGAAACGATTAATCTTAATCATGGGCTATCGGTCTGGAGGAAGATTTGGTTTTGACGAGTTGAAGTTGATAAATTCCAAACTTTTGTGATAACATTTAGTGTAGTTTTGAAGTAGATTTACGGTATTTATGGCGACAAACCATCACTTTTCTAGTAAACCATTGAAAACCATCGTAGTGATAGCTTACATTGGTTTTCTTTCTGGTGAACGTTTATAGAACTTACAGTTTGAATTGTTTTATAATGTTTATGTGATTTCCAAGGGAATTTGTAAATCAGAGTTGTGGTATGGTGCTGCCGCCTAGCGGCCAAATCCGTTACTATAATTTTGTTTAGATCTAAGTGATTTTGTAGCTAAAACGTACGCATGATGTCAGTAGCGTCTTTGTCATAGTCATACTGCACAATACTCATTAATACTGCGTGATTGTTTTACGATTTTTATAACTTAATAAATTTTTATGCATTTTTAAACTTAGCTGTAAAACAGTTTTATTTACTTGTAAGAGTAAATTATAAGTTTAAAGAAAGACACGATGATTTTTCATATACTACCATTATCAAGTACGATAAAAAGAATATATTTTAACACAATTAATACTGCAAAAGCGGTTATAACAATTAAACAATAGATTAAAAACTTAATTAACGGTGATCGACCCCACCTTTTGATGACGTCACAAACTAACATAATTTTCAACAACACACATACATACAACAGCTCAAGCTCACGGAAAATAAAAAGAGAAAAGAATTAAAACCCGAAAAAGAGTGGGAGAGAGAGAGAGAGAGAGAGAGAGAGAGAGAGAGAGAGAGAGAGAGAGAGAGAGAGGAGAACGTCGAAAGACAAAGGGAAAAGTGAAGGTGCAAGAGAGAGGGAGAAAGAAAATGAGAGAAAGTAGAGAATGTGAGAGAGCAGAAAGAGAGGGGGATAGAAAGAAAAAGATGGAGAGAAAAAAAAGAAAGTAGGCGGACTCAGAGAGGGAGTAGAGAGGATGAAAGAGAGAGAGAGAGAGAGAGAGAGAGTGACAAAGAGAAGGGAAGAGAAAAAATAAAATGGGGAGACAAAGAAAGACAGAAATAGAAATAGAGAAAAGAGAGAGAGGAAATGGGAATGACACATCAGGGCTTGGTAGAGTAAGTGGGAAAGAGAGAATTCACTTCGGCAGCTTTGGTTAACGAATATGACTCATTTTCGGCCCACATGGGCATTAACAGTTGATAAAACTTTTATATTGAGCTAAACATGTTAGCTTAAGCCTGCTACTAAACAACGCCCACTGTACAAGCAGATAAGCGAGATACAGTCTGCTTTTTGTCTGAGCGATTGTAAGTATGGCGTCATCCCTTTTTTGTAGTGTAAAGTGTTAATACTATTATTTTACTGTGTGAATAGTTATTATTATTGTCATTTGTGTTTTTTACCTGAATAATGTTATTTAGAAGACTCTAGTGTAAGTATTTTATACTATTATTACTGACCGATGTTATATTCGTACAAACTTGTGAGGTAAGAAAATAATTTTAAAACTTCCAACATGGCGGACACAGGCAACTACGTGGCATAAATTTGTAGCCTCATTTTGGGTGTTTCTTAAACGAATCCCAGCTAATTTAAACGTGAATGTAACCGATTTTTTTTATTTTTCGTCCCACGTGTAGTATGCTCAAACTATTAGGGGTGTCTGATTCGGTAACGTCACGTTTTCGCCACCCCGTCCCATTTAAGTAGTTTTTTTTACTAATATATACTCGTAATTTTACTTGTATACCAATATGTTTGTTATTTACGTCAAATATAAATAAATTTGATTTGATTTTGAGTTGAGTTGACCAGAATTTATTCCAAACATTTTTGTTAGCTGGAAGTTTACATGCACAGCAGGGTGTTCTTATGTAAACTATTTCGGTGATTAACAGTTACTATTACAGTTTAAATACATTTTATTAATACATGCTGATGTTTTATGACTGAAACGTTTCATTTTAAGAAAATTTAATTTAAAATTTTTTTATAAAATTTAAACTTGAATTTTTTAAATATTGCAGCTTAAATATTCCCAGATTATTATAATTTATTTAAAACATTTTTGTTAACTGAAAGTTTACATATTTGCAGAACAGGGCTCTCTTAAATCTAAACTATTTCGATGATTAATAGTGACTATTACTAAATACACATGGAAGATAGTATCATCGAAGCATATAATCATACAAGTATGCTAATGTTTATTGTTAAAGGTGTTTCATTTTAAGTCCTTGATCTTAGAAGAAATTTAATATAAAAAATTATAGTTTAAAAAAATTAAAAATTCAGATTTTACTTTCTCAAACTAATGCAATTTTTTTAAAACATTTTTGTTAGCTAGATATTAACACAAATGAATAGCAGGTTATTCTAATATGAGTTTCTTTGCTTGTGGGCCATAAATATAGGCCAACTGTAGGCCTACTATGTGACTAGATTAGGTTATTCTAATATGGGTTTCTACACTTGTGTGCCATAAACATAGGCCAACTGTAGGCCTACTATGTGACTAGATTAGGTTATTGTAATATGGGTTTCTACGCTTGTGAGCCATAAACGTAGGCCAACTGTAGGCCTACTAAGTGGCTAGATTAGGTTATTCTAATGAGTTTCCATGTTTGTGAGCCATGAACGTAGGCCAACTGTAGGCCTGCTAAGTGGCTTAATCTGCTACATTATGATTGTAATATTATTACATTCGTAGCAAATTTACTCAAATTCCATCAGGCCTTCCATTATTAATTTCCAGTTTCTGTTTTTGTGTCATTTTTGCTGCCAACAACAAGACTGACTATCCCTAAAGAAATATTGCCGATTACCCTAAGTTAGATATCATGTAAGAGCACTATGGTTTCAATTGTGCCAACACTCCCCTCTGTCACATTGGTTTACACCATACTCGTGATGTAAGCATTACTACTTTACAATTAGCTGAAATATCTCTTTTGATTTATCTCTATAATTGTATAAGAACTTATTCATATGAAGTCAAAAATCTTGTCAGGGAAAATCAATGGCTCTTATTAGTGAAATGTCAACAACTGTTAACTCATTGCCATGGTAAAATCGTGCTGTAAAATGCATGGTCATTATCTGATGAAAAACAAAATTTACTGACCTCAACTCCTGCCTGACAAGCATATATATTTACATATATTTACCCCCCCCCTCATCTGTGACGGCTAAAAAGAAATTCTTATTAACTGAACTTTCAAACCTCTAAATTCAATGAAATTCCGAAAAGAGACTGTCAACGTAAAACTGAATCGTATAAGAACAAAGTTCTGTTGTTTTTTTCGTTATCTGGATTTGAAAAAGTTGAAGAAACAGACTAATGAATAAAAATTTTGCTTTGCGGTTGTATAGCAACCCATCGTAGCAGCGACGTTAATCTGCTCTGTGCTAATTATCTCAGGTTATTATTAGAAAGGTAATTTAGCAGCACCTGGGAGTGTGTTCACAGCACGTAACAGCAGCCTGAGTTGAACAGTTTTGCAAGCAGCTGGGCGTGTGTTCACAGTATGTAACAGCAGCCTGAGTTGAACAGTTGTGCAACCACCTAGGCGTGAGTTCACAGTATGTAACAGCAGCCTGAGTTGAACACTTTTGCTTGTTGCAAGCACGTAGGCGTGTGTTCACAGTATGTAACAGCAGCCTGAGTTGAACAGTTTTGCAAGCAGCTGGGCGTGTGTTTACAGTATGTAACAGCAGCAACTAGGGGGGCGCTAACTGCAAGGGCGGAACTAGGGAGGAGCGAGGGGGGGGGCGCCCCCTGCAAAATCGGACAAATAATTTTTTTTGCAGTGAAAATTGCAGTTCGCATGTAATCATTTTCAATATGAATTAAAATTAGGTAAAAAAAATGTTTGGTAGCTTCAGTGTGCGTGCAGACAAAACTCAGTGTGCATAGAGGTGCCTATCACAGTGTAGGCCTACAGGGACCACACACAGGCCAACAGGTCTGTGTGCAGAGCTATGGGAAGCTGGTAGAGCAGCGGTACTGTGGCGATGCCCTGTCACTTTGCCCAAGTTTTAGAGCTAATTATCTATAATTTACTTGTATATCGAAAATCGTAAAACAGTCGAAACTTGCCACAAACATTTGTGTATTGATCACTATTTATATTGATATTAAATGTATATTGATTTATCTTCTGTATTACACAACTTGAGGTGTGAAACAAAAACTTCCATGACAATTTCACAAACAAAGACGTTAACGAAACCTTTTATAACACTAGTAATCTAAACAAACATGTCCGTCCTTTTTTACACTCGTCTCCTGCAGACCCGTGCGCGCCAAACAATCCCCGGTCATGTGACCATTCTGATTGCGTCAGCACAGGTTGAAATTTGAGTGCCCCTGTGCGTATAGCTCTCATGGCGTAGCAGCGTTACGGCACTAAACTTGGAATAGGCCTAAACCTTCTGTACGGTACAGCACGCCAAAACAAATTTGCTAAACACACTATAGTAATAATTTCATTTCATTGCTTCATATAATTTATTGTAGTTCTGTATTTGTGTAATTCGGGCTACTTGGCAAAATGTATATCAACCTGCCTTTATAGAATGTGAACTTTATAAAGTGTCGAATATCATGTGATATTGAATGGTTTGTGATAGAACAAAAA
The DNA here is from genome assembly GCA_030141605.1 of Tubiluchus corallicola. Taxonomy (NCBI): domain Eukaryota; kingdom Metazoa; phylum Priapulida; class Priapulimorpha; order Priapulimorphida; family Tubiluchidae; genus Tubiluchus; species Tubiluchus corallicola. Next base: position 44,774 of record JAQGDQ010001095.1, on the reverse strand, counting down.
TTAATCAAAATTGTTTCAGAAATCTGCGCAACATGTCTGGGAATAGGGAAGGCGACAAACTTGTACAACCTAGAAAAAGGCAGAAAACTTTACACTTTTTTGTCCACGGAAGTACCGTTCCACATTTCATTTTGACATTATTTCCTCCGTATTATTTTCTTAAAACTTGTGTGATAAATTTCTGTAAATAACAATTTAGCTAGAGGCACATTAATAACGTTAGGTTAACTGAGAGTTAATTTTCTCATTATTACTCTGTCCTCTACGCCGTCCTACACACACGCTAATTATAGGCCTGCATGCAGTATAAAAGGGGTTAAAATTGGCTTAATCGTTATTTAACCACTTCGGATACCTCTCCTTCCCAGAAAATTTTTGCGCCCCCCTGCTTGTCAAATCTAGTTCCGCCCCTGAACATGTGTTTGTAAGTTAGTTGCGCAGGAAAATTTATGAGGTCTTCCGGTGGAGCAAGAATGTATGAGGTCTTCCGACGGGCAATGTTCTAATCTGTTCGTGCTGCCTGATTTTGGGTGTGTCCGTTAATTTGTTTTCAAACGTGTATGTTAGGGTTATTTTTAAAGTTTTTGTTGTTACGACTTTCCGGCTTACACGATTTGGCCATTATTAAAAATGGATTTATTTGCACAAACATGCAGGTTGTGAAAGTCATGTTTGAAGTTGTAGATCACTCACTTGTAGAACAAGAATAAAAAAATCTTTAATACATATTTGCACTGCACAAAACAGAAAAGTGTTTATTAAAACTACAGACACATGGATAGAATGACTGCTGCACTGAACACTGAGAGTGAGAGCGAGAGTCTCCTGCACTGAACACTGAGAGTGAGAGCGAGAGTCTCCTGCACTGAACACTGAGAATGAGAGCGAGAGTCTCCTGCACTGAACACTGAGAATGAGAGCGAGAGTCTCCTGCACTGAACACTGATATTGAGAGCGAGAGTCTCCTGCACTGAACACTGAGAATGAGAGCGAGAGTCTCCTGCACTGAACACTGAGAGTGAGAGTCTCCTGCACTGAACACTGATATTGAGAGCGAGAGTCTCCTGCACTGAACACTGAGAGTGAGAGCGAGAGTCTCCTGCACTGAACACTGAGAGTGAGAGCGAGAGTCTCCTGCACTGAACACTGAGAGTTAGAGTGAGAGTCTCCTGCACTGAACACTGAGAGTGAGAGTGAGAGTCTCCTGCACTGAACACTGAGAATGAGAGCGAGAGTCTCCTGCACTGAACACTGAGAATGAGAGCGAGAGTCTCCTGCACTGAACACTGAGAGTGAGAGCGAGAGTCTCCTGCACTGAACACTGAGAATGAGAGCGACAGTCTCCTGCACTGAACACTGAGAATGAGAGCGAGAGTCTCCTGCACTGAACACAGTGAGAGCGAGAGTCTCCTGCACTGAACACTGAGAGTGAGAGTCCTGAACACTGAGAGTGAGAGTCCTGAACACTGAGAGTGAGAGTCCTGAACACTGAGAGTGAGAGTCCTGAACACTGAGAGTGAGAGTCTCCTGCACTAACACTGAGAGTGAGAGTCCTGAACACTGAGAGTGAGAGTCCTGAACACTGAGAGTGAGAGTCCTGAACACTGAGAGTGAGAGTCCTGAACACTGAGAGTGAGAGTGTCCTGAACACTGAGAGTGAGAGCCCTGAACACTGAGAGTGAGAGTGTCCTGCACTGAACACTGAGAGTGAGAGTGTGAGAGTCCTGAACACTGAGAGTGAGAGTGTGAGAGTCCTGAACACTGAAAGTGAGTGTCCTGAACACTGAGAGTGAGAGTCCTGAACACTGAGAGTGAGAGTCCTGAACACTGAGAGTGAGAGTTATGAACACTGAGAGTGAGAGTCCTGAACACTGAGAGTGAGAGTCCTGAACACTGAGAGTGAGAATCCTGAACACTGAGAGTGAGAGTGTCCTGCACTGAACACTGAGAGTGAGAGTCCTGAACACTGAGAGTGAGAGTGTCCTGCACTGAACACTGAGAGTGAGAGTGTGAGAGTCCTGAACACTGAGAGTGAGAGTCCTGAACACTGAAAGTGAGAGTCCTGAACACTGAGAATGAGAGTCCTGAACACTGAGAGTGAGAGTCCTGAACACTGAGATTGAGAGTCCTGAACACTGAGAGTGAGAGTGTCCTGCACTGAACACTGAGAGTGAGAGTCCTGAACACTGAGAGTGAGAGTGTCTTGCACTGAACACTGAGAGTGAGAGTCCTGAACACTGAGAGTGAGAGTGTCCTGCACTGAACACTGAGAGTGAGAGTGTCCTGCACTGAACACTGAGAGTGAGAGTCCTGAACACTGAGAGTGAGAGTGTGAGAGTCCTGAACACTGAGAGTGAGAGTCCTGAACACTGAGAGTCCTGAACACTGAGAGCGAGAGTCTCCTGCACTGAACACTGAGAGTGAGAGTCCTGCACTGAACACTGAGAGTGAGAGTGACTAGAAAGTAAAAACAGTCAGTATATACAGGTATAGGACTTGACCTATGCAGACTTGCAAAGGCTTCACAAAAACCATTACTTTAAAATAGGGAGAGAACCAGTGAATATGCACTCACTGGTCCGTACAATTATACTGGGGGTAAGTTAGCTGGTAGAATGTAACAGGATTAGTTCATAGATGGCAGCACCTAATTAAAATGTACAATTACAACTTCCACACAGGTCACTACTACACTTGGATTGTTTATAGCAATTCTCGGACATAAATCACCATCACCAAGATATCAACTTTTAGAAATTTTACTCACAGTAAATTGACAGTGTGCAGCTAATTCATATTTAAACGAAATGTCTAGACTGTTGTATATTCTTGTTTTCGAATATGTCAGCTAGGTGATATATTTATAATGCAAGTTGGAATTAACTGACTAGCAGCACTGACAGTGGACCCAGTAAGACCTGAGAACTGTGGTGTTTTTAAACAATTTATCCCTAAATTGCACCCGTAGATTTAAATGCCGCACGTGCATATAAATTTATAACATTTTAATAAACTTATAATTATTACTGTTCTGCAAACTATTAATAAGTTTATTAAAATGTTATAAATTTATATGCACGTGCGGCATTTAAAACAATTGGTGCAATTTAGGGGTAAATTGTTTAAAAACAACACAGTTCCCAGGTTCTGCACCCTGTTAATAAGTACATACACCAAAGCAGCAGCCTAGTGTACTAAATTTATTGCATTATGATGATTAGGCTAAAGTTTGCAATTCCCACACACAACAAATTAGATTCATGTGCGATTTTACAAGACATTTCAGTGTTTGTACTTCTTTGCTTTTTGTGGTGGAGGCTTGCTCTCCCTTGGTGCCAACTTGTTAACCATGTAAACAAGCATTTTGGTTCTTTTTTCAGTGCATCACATAGAACACTGACCGCCATTTTTCAGCCATGGCAACTGGAGGTGGCAATGTTCCATCTACCGTCAAGGTGCTGAAAGGGACAAGAGTGAATGCAAGATATGGGAGTCCACCTCAAGAAAATGTGAGTTACTAATTTGATGTCGCATGCCATGTTATTAAGTTCGTAAAAACAACCAAATAAATTACTCAGTTGTCAGTGGGTTTACTTTTCCTAAGTCTGATAAAAAATATTCCCTTTTGGTTACTTTGTGAATAATAATAATAAATAAAGACAATTTGTAATTATCACAAATTACAGATACAAATACACATGTAACACTTCTCCAACATCCTCACTAACTTGCTGGTCAAGGATTTTTTATCCAGGGGTCTCAAGGTCAAGGTCAAAACCTGGGTTAAAAGTTCATCAACTGAAAATCATCAGATAGATTTACATTTGAGCTTGGATTTGGATTCTAGGTATTTTTTCTGATTAAAACAACACCTCTCACATGCATTTTGATTCAGTAGGTGTTGAGATATGGATTTTTGAGATTTCGGGCTAACGCGAAAGAGTGTGAAAAGCTCAAGATCTCAAATTGTCATAACTTTTGAATGGGTGGACCAATTGACCCAAAATTTTGAACATAAAATATTGTCAAAAAGCCCAATAATCGCACCAAGTTTCATCAAAATACAAAATGGTCGGGTGTAGATGATCCAAAATTTTTGGTCAATTGACATGGAATGACCCTGAGGCCAAGTCAGCCATGTTTGAAATGTCTGAGGTGGCATGCAAAAAGTTGCCTGTTAATGCTTTATACATGAAAGAGCACTGTGAGGTAGGCAGTTTAGTATTTTGTTGCTCTGTGTGGTGCACCTGTGGTTGGCAATCATGCAGTCTTTTCGTGGAGTTAGAACTTATCTGTGTTTGAAATTTTAAGAGAAGCCTCAACAGATTCGGGAAGCAAATATTACATAGAGGTGCTGTTGCTCAGTGTGATGCACCTGTGGTTGGCAATCATGCAGTCTCTTCATGGAGTTAGACCTTATCTGTGTTTGAAATTTAGGAGAAGCCTCAACAGATTCGGGAAGCAAATATTACATAGAGGTGTCTGTGATGCATTCCATTTGTATTCACAGTGTCTTCTCTGTATAGCAACAATTCTGTCTTTTTGATTAATATTTTGCCACTTTGATGGAATGTAAAAAAAACATTTTGAACATAGATTTTAAAAAAAAATTGTTTTGATTTCTTAGTTTAACTTATTTGATTTAATTCCACATTACTAAATTACTATTTTTTTCCAAACACACAACAAAACTGTATATTTCTTCAAAACTAGCGAAGATGCGCATGATCTTGTTAATGCTTTAAGCAACCTTCCAGAAGTACCGGTCATTCATCATCCAATAAATGTGGCTGGTTGTGTGTCAGAATGTTATTTAACTCCCCATGGCAGATCTGCAATATTGATGTTCAAAACAGAACAAGCTTAGTGAAGGTAGGTTTTGGTTATTCGGCAGCTCCACATTAAGCAGAGGTCAGTAGGATCAATAAAGTCAGTATTCCATAATCTGCACATTCTCGGTCCATATTTCATGTGGTTACGTCATGATTTTCACGTTAGGCCCCACATTTTGTATGTTGCCACATAACTTACACGTTCTGGACCAACTGTGCATGCACTACTGTATAACCTGTGCAATACAGACCCACATTTCTAGTGTTGTTACATGAGGTCATCACTTAACTACTGCATATGTTTAACATTTCTAATCAATGCATGTGTCTCAAACAGCATAAGTCATGAGATTTGTCACTGTTGCTTGGCAAACTGTTGTTATCAAATGTTGTTACTTATTAGGTATATCGCATGGGTTCCGAACCACGTGGCTACTGCTTGATCATTAATATGGTTGAGTTTGACGTAAGAAAAGGTTGTTGTGGTATTGATTGCAAACCAGAAACTAGAAAAGGTTCTGATGTGGACGAAGAAAAGCTAAGGAGTTTGTTTGACCAACTGGGATACGTTGTTGACACGCAGTCCAATCTGACGTCTAAGGTATGATACAGGGCAAGTGCAAATACAGTCAAACTGATCAGATGAAATTTTGTTTGTTCAAGCCTGTATAATTATGAAGTCCACAGATTACGTTATCACTTTCTTATTTTGTATTTTGTGATCGTATAGTATTCAAGTAATTTGTATAATAATTTAATCGATTCGCTTCCTATATAATTAATTGCTACCTAGGGCTTTAGATGAGTCTATCGGGCAATAATCTTGTCCCTCAAGACTGACACTTCGACTTCACGTTGTGAGTAAAGTCTTTCGTCCTAAAGCTATCTAGCCTAGCTCCCGCAATTGAGCTTTATCTAATTAATTAATGCAATGCGAATCTACAGGATCGTATGTCGGATTTTGTGTTGCTTAACTTCAAACACTTTAAAGCATACATGAACTCATAAGTTACGTCAAAGTGAATCAGCTTTATTGGTTTACAAATTTACTTTTATCTAGGTAGCTGTACAAGATTTGTCCTTACACGCTTGTAGGCGTTCACAACTAATGTATAGCTCCAAAAAGATACTCAAGCAATTCACTTAACAAATATTCAGTATGCTGCACTTAAGGTGCTTAATACAATGTGAACTACAGTTATGCAGAGTTACTCTCAGTTACAAATGCGTTAAGATTACTTAACTCGGTGGAATGACCGCAATGCAACTCTCGTACACTTGGTCAACTCCAATGGTATTGTGAGACTATTCATCGATCCAGTGCCCAGTCGATCTGCTGAGGACGTAGACCTGTTCCACGCTGGTGTCAAACGATGTCTCCGCTCCCTGTCAGATTCTCTGTGTCGCCTCTCTCTGGCTCCTGACTCTCTCAATGTCCGCTCACTGACTCACGCCCGACTAACTCACTCATGTTCCCAGCTCAGAGCTTATATCCCGAAGAGCTTGGCCTTGCGAAATTCGCGCCAAATGCCATCAGGCGACAGGTGACATCCTTGAATTACCCTGGTATCCCCTACCGGGCGATTTATGGTGGCCTTCGAGTTTTTCTGCTCCACGAGAAAGATCCCAATTATCTGCGATTCTTTAGAACCTCTTCGCTTGGCATCTTCGAGCGCCGATACAAGCTTGGCCAATCCAAAGAAATTTGCCTATTGCAACTTTTCTGTTAATTAAGTGCAACTCTGCATAGGGCTATAAAGAACGATTATGTCCTCACTGAACAGACGCCTGTTTACCCTCAGCAAATGATAACAAAACACCTCTGTAGAATAATTTGCTTCTCATTAAATCCGTGCTCACCAGCTGGAGGAGTTCCTCTATTAATCAATAAATTTATCTTATCAAATCATCTAATCAGGGAGGCATCCGATTTTATCTCCAAATTATCGATTCATAAATCTATTCACGACAACGTGCTGAATACAGAAACTGTAAAGCTTGTAGCACTGTTGGGTAATAATAAAACAATAGTAACTTATTACTGTAAATGCTTAGATACTGCTATCAAGAAACATTAATACATTACTTTGGCTGGCCTGTAGTGTAACAAATTCTGGTTTTCATTGACTGCATTTGGTACACACCATCTGTTTTTGTTGCATAGTACAAGCATACAGTTTTCATGATTGTCAGATTAAATTTTTCTTTATAATTTGCCTAAAATCAAAAAGTCATTTGCTGCTGCAAACTTTGGTAACTTTTCATGCTGAAAACTATTTTAAGTTTTGCAGAGATGCATCTGTAGGGATTGTTGTCTGGCAAAGAAGCAGTACCAGCACATCTCCACTTCTGAACATCGTAAATTATAGAGACCAGCTGTAAACATTCAAGGTGCATCTAACCTGAGTGTTAATAATCCACCAGATTTTTTACTATTTCAATATTCTTTACAGCCAGTTTTTGTGTTCAAATACTGGATTCAGATAATTCTCTTTTGGAAAGTTGCACGGATATTTTGATAGTATCACTGCTATTTATACTTATGCAATTTTTTTTTCAGGATACGCTGTCTGTCATTAAAAAGTTTGCGCAAGATACTAAGCATCGTAGTGTTGATTCATGTGTTGTGGCAATACTAACCCATGGCGACAAAGGTGACCTGTTACTCACTAGAGACGGCCATTTGGACTTTTCTGTGCAGATTTTACCTTTATTTAGTGGTAGGCCATTAATTATTTGAAAAGTACATATAATGGCATTGCTTAATGATAATGATATTGCTTTAACGGCATTCTTAAATAATGTACCATAATCCGAAACATGGTTAAAGTACGACTGATTTTTTTCAGTTTTTGTGTCGAAGCCAAAGCTTCCCGTTTCATTAGGACACCCCTACCAGTCTAGACTTAGTTCCCATCTAAGTATACAGATATAGGTTTAGGGTTCACTTTATTAAATTCACAACCCCCAACAACTGGAATAAAATAAGTGCCCAAGTAAAAATACACAAAACTATTTATAGTTTCAAAAAGTACTTTAAAAGGACAATTTTTGATTCATACTTATAATACATTTTAATACTTCCATGTCTCATGCAGTCGCAATATATGGCTTCCAATCAATTATTTTAATATGGCTCTATGTAAATTAAACATGCACTGTGATCGTTTCTTCTCCTCTTTTCCTTCTTCCTATCCCTAATCTTACTATTTTTTCCATTCCATCATGTCTACTAACCCTAACCATTCTTTCATTCACTCATTCTCCCCTCCCTTCCTTCTTCCTATCCCTAATCTTACTATTTTCCATTCCATCATGTCTACTAACCCTAACCATTCTTTCATTCACTCATCCTCCCTTCCCTTCCTTCTTCCTATCCCTAATCTTACTATTTTTTCCATTCCAGCATGTCTACTAACCCTAACCGTTCTTTCATTCGCTCATCCTCCCCTCCCTTCCTTCTTCTTGTCCCTAATCTTACTATTTTCCATCCCATCATGTCTACTAACCTTAACCATTCTTTCATTCACTCGTTTGTACCACCTTAACAAGCCAAGCTTTCAAGGTGTCATGCAGCAATTCTTTTATTTGGTTAATTTGACTTCATCAATGTTTTTATATATATATATATATATATATAATGGTGAATGGTAAATAATGATAATAATAAATGAATTCTTAGGTAGCAGTGCTGTGGATTTGCTTGGGAAACCAAAAATATTTATCATTCAAGCTTGTCGTGGAGGTAGGTTTCTATTGTTTTTTTTTGGAGTTTTTTAAACATTTATCAGTAAATTTAATGCAGTTTCACTGAGCTATATATTGCCTTGCAAAAATAATGGGCAGTAACTACAAAATTTTGCTTTTGAGAATTGCATGAAAAGAGAAGCAAAGCCTAAAGATACTGCTATTAAATCTGCAGTAAAAATGAGTTTACTTTACCGTTTTCATTTCTAGATAATGAAGTGGTAATTCTGATAGTCGTGCTGAGCAGTTACTGCCTATAATTCTGCAATGGAGCTAGTCAGTGCATAGCCTGTGAATGGAAGTTACTTAATACACAAAAACTATCTCTTAAAATAAAATTTCATAATAATAGCAAGAAAGAGTCATCTGTTGGGTAACACCTGTTCTAAATTAGTGAACTTCCTTGAGGAATTGCTTCTAGCAGGCACAAAAATACAGCAAAGTGCATTGTTGGATGGGGCTCCACCCTAGACAACCTAACTGCTTTCATGCTGGGCCCACCTTTGTTCTAAAATCTGTATTCATTCCTGATTAGACAGAAGGAATTGGTATATTGAAGTATCCGAGCCATCAAAGAAATATTCATTTTTCTGCTTCTGTTCACGTGCATCAGCTGGTGCTGATCACGAATACGACAAGCTAACTCAAGATTCAGCAATCGCAAAGCAGAGGATGCCGCAAAAGACAAAGCAACCAAGTGTTGGAAATACAATTGTATGCCGATCAACTGTGTCAGGTAATGTATCAATTTTATGTATGCCGATCAACTGTGTCAGGTAATGTATCAATTTTATTCCCTTTTTTCTTAAAAATTTAAGCATTTGCTTCTGTAACATTTGTCAAGTTAACAAACCTTAGCTCATTTAATATGTAATAAAGGAATATCGGATATGTTGCATCAGGTGAGAAGCTATTAGGATTGAATGAAGATATTTGTGATTATTAAAAGCTATGTGGCTAATAGTATAACAAAATGTTTCACCTGTATAATCAGAAGGCTTGACGTTGCTTAATATCGGTCCCTAAGCACTCACCTTGACCACTTGGTTATCGCTGTCATGGTGTACTTATTGGTTGTGGTGGGACCTGAATCCAGATTATCATTCTGAAGGTGCATGATTGAAATCCAGTACCAGTTCTGGATTTTTTCATTTCATTTTGATCAATCAAGTTATTTAATATATTTAATTCTAGAGGATTCGTTCAACCCTTGATTTATTACCCCATGTGTGACTAATTGATCCTTGTGTATGATGGAAGTAGATGCGACCACTGTGAAAAGAAAGTCGCTTAGAGGCAGTTCTTATGGCAGTGATTCCTATTGTCCAGGCTTGACGTTGCTTAATATCGGTCCCTAAGCACTCACCTTGACCACTTGGTTATCGCTGTCATGGTGTACTTATTGGTTGTGGTGGGACCGGAATCCAGATTATCATGGCAGATAATCTTCTAAAGTGAGATGACCTGCTAAAGTTGTCTTGTCACTTCAGGTGTGTGCACTTCCTTCCTCTTTGAGATAAATACTGTGAGAGCAATATGGCAAAAGAAACTGCCGTAAAGTAGTTTTCCCGACTGTCACCATTCATTTACTGGCCAGGCTTCGTGTTGCTCAAGTTCAGTCATTTTTTACTTCGACACAACACATATTTCATATATCGTAACAATTACACAATATTTGAAGAAAATTATCACCTGAGACTGAGAAACTTAGTCTGTTGGTCCATAAATGATTATTTTAAATCTTGTTCCCAACATGCCAATATGTCTCAAATCACTTTGAAGACAGAACTCCTTAGAATGATTTGTTAGCAAAAATGAAATATTAGAAAGAAAGAAAACAGAAGAAACAATGAATCAGTTTAGGATATAACTAGTTAAGCAGAATTTGAAAGGATTACTAAGGAGGAGTTAGTGAATGGCTGCTATGATAAAGCAATGACTCGAACTCAAATTGTAGTGTAATTAATTATATTATATCAGGTTTTAGTTCAATGAAATTCTGTGCTGCTGTAAAGTTCACTATTTGGATCTGTATTAATAACAATAGACTCATTAAGCTGCAATTAAGTACTGATCCTGCTAATATGATAATGATGTATCTTCTTATGTATTAATCAAGACAAATTAAGACACTAGTTATCATGATAATTGTTAAATTTTTCTGACTAATAACATAATTTAAAACTTTTGATTGATATAGCAGATTTAATAGTAAGATTTAAAGTGTACCTTAATGATGTATATGTGTAATGTAATGTGTATCCTATATATGTAATAGAATGTTTAGCCAGTTTTGATCGACAGTAAGGTAGCAAAAGTCTTGACATAATGACGTAATGATAACACTGCTACTACAGCTTTCTAGAGCCCCAAATGATAGAAAAATCCATTTTTATGTTACCAATTTTTCATTAACATTGTTTTTGGCTGTGCAGGATATGTTTCATGGAGGTCTGAAACTGAGGGTACGTCGTTCATCAGAAAACTGGTGACAGAGTTTGCGCAGAATGCTAGCTGTCTACATATTCATGAATTAATGACTAGGGTGAGTTAATGCTAAGGGTGCACCGGAACGGGCAAAAATTGTCCTGGGTCCCGGATCCAAAAATTCTAGTAGTACATTTCAATAATTAATCCTGCATAATACTTGTTATCACTAATGCTTGATAACCAGTTCTTAACAATTAACGACCTTCCTGAAAATGCTTTTGAATAAACATGTCAGATAAGTTTTAATGAAACAAGAGATATTTAAATTATTTAATTAGAAAATAGACTATTTAGGATTGCGATAACATGATGACTAAAACGCAATGTGGGAAACCTTCGCTTGCAGTGTGCACAGGTACACGTCTGCTACATTGAGTAGAGAATAAATGTATCATTCTGTATTTGAGGAAGCAGTGAAAAAACAACACAGTGAACCAGTAGGAAATGAGTCCAAAATGTTAAAAAAGAAACACTGTTGTCCAAACATGAGCTACCATTGCCAAACTACAGCTATTGCTGGTGCTAATGCAAAAACAATTGCTGTCAATGGGCAGCCATTAAATATTATTAATAATAAGGGTTTACAGACTCCATTATAAGGAATAATGTCATGCGAAGTTGCAAAGCGATTACAGCAAATGTGGAGTGCAAAGTGATAAACCAATTTGATAAACCAAAATCGAAAGGAAGATACAGATCAGTTAGCTATTAATTTATTTACATTTATTGTTTTAATTAATTTATTTACATTTAATATTACAATGATTGCGTCGATCTTTATTGATGCTATGCTTAGCATTCTAACTTTTCTGTGCAAAGTGTTAAGTATTAATGAGCACGTTTGATTTGCATGATCGTAGTTACTCGGTAAATTCCATTCAATTCACCTTTTATGTAAAATTATCATATAATACCCTAAAAATAACTTACCATGCACTAAAAATAAATAGAGTAAGCTAAAGTAAACTACAAAAAATTGCCTGGACGAAAACTTTCTGTTCACCATGGAAACTGTGAGAGTAAACTCACACGTAGCCATAGACACTGAAGGCAGTAACAGTCAATTCTTGCATTTGATGTAGCTTATTTTGTAGTGGTCTGTGTGATTCACCATTTTCATTTGTATGCTCTCGCTCCTTTGTCTTTCCGGGTAAAAAGAGATGCTTTTTATCAGCATTCCCCAATTTTACAACTATTTTGGCGTGACCTGCAAGAGGAGGAACATCCTCCCAGCTGGCAGCAGTCATGCTTGACATATTTCTACAAAGCTAAAGATTTATATTAATTGCAGTACCACAGCATTACACAGCATTAATTGTACACAGCATTAGGTGTAGAACTCTTTTTACTAGTTTGTTTTGAGGATCTTGGAGATAATTAATATTCTGACCTCAGGGTCAAAGGCCACAGCAGCAGGACCCAAACTGTGAAAATTAGGTCGAATAACTTTGTCACTCAACTGATCTTATAGTTTTAAACTAAGAGCCGTGGTTTATGTATATGTAAGTAAGCGGGCTAGAGTAGATGTGCATTAAGTATTTTTTGAAAAGTGGGCATTCGCCAGGTCACGTGACATGAGCGAGAGTGTTAAAATGGGGTCTGGTCAATAACTCCATAAGTGTAAGAACTAGAATCACGAAACTTTCAGGGTGCGCACTTAACTTGCGTAGCCACAGTGTGGTACAGGAGGGAGTATATATTTATATATATATATTCAAGGTAATCAAGTACGGAAAATTCAGCAACAGAAAAATTATGATCTTGAGACAAAGATCAAGTCAAGAAAGATTTTTCACAGTCAGCAGAACTTTGCAATTTTAGCTCTAATGCAGAATCTTAAGTTTTGACTTACTTTATGACTTTGTCATAAACACGGTCTAGTATTATTTTTCATTGCTTGCTGTTAGTACACTAACCATGTATATTAGCTAGTGTGGCACACATTAGAACCAAAGTTGGGATAGCAACTTTTCCCCTAAGAACCAGAAAGGTATTGACATGCTGAGAACAGTCTCAGATTAAAATATTCATCGAAGTGCGTTGTTTTAGGTACATCGTCAAGTGTTTGCTGGTTTTGAGAAGGATCCTGATACTCAAGTTCCCGAATTGGAGTCTTCATTGATGAAAAGACTATTTTTCAATCCACCACTTGTAAGTGCCCAATTTCGCATTGTAAGATGCATATAAGTCCTATATTACATTTTTGTACTATCAATACTTGTTGCAATAGATACATTTTGTGTATAATATTTAAAATTAATAATCAGCATTTTTAAAGTTTGTTATGTAGTTTACAATTTTTCTGAACAACAGCGTTATGAAAACCGTTATCTCACTTCCTTGTAAAGTCTAAAACTTTTTAGGAAACTGATCCAGTAGGATTAGGTATAGCACTTGCTTACTGGCACTGGATTGGTTATCCTGCAGTTATCAAGGATGACTTTGAACGAGAGATATCAAAGTGGAAAGAGACTGATAAAAGTTTGGAGCATGTCATCCCGAAACAAATTATTGTCTATTCACAAAGCTGTCTAGGAAGCCGTGTTTCTGATGAAATTGACAAGTTTAAGGAAGCTGCTCATGTGTTCAACATTACAAAAGATATGGCCGGCATGAAAGGTCGAAAATACGGAGTTACGGTATGGCCTATCGGGCCGGACGAGAAGAAATTCTATGTTGCAGTGGACTACCCGAGTGCTATAAAAGCCATTCCAGCCAACACTAACAATATCCGACAGCAGCTAGGAGAGGTAGCTGCATTTCACAAGACGTTGCAAGACATTGTGACACAGGAACGTGCTGAGTCAATTCCATTTGTGTTGCTACCATATGACGATGAACAGGAGACACTTAGAGCTGTCTTAAAGGAAGCTTGCAAACAGTTCGAAAAGCCCAACGTGGGTTCCTGTTTGAGGGGTCCAGGCACTGGCTGGGATTTACCTGCATGGGTGGCTAAGTCAGATGCTAGTTATTTTAATCTTACTGCTGAGATGCCAGTTGGATTTCTTATAGCAGAAAGGTCTGTATGACTTTTTCCTTCAAGTCATGTGCTAGATTGTGCAAAGTTTCTAATGACTGGTATTAAAATTTAACTTTTATAATTGTCAAATTTATAATGACATTCAACTTGTTCGTCAACTTGCACTTTTTCTGGTACAGGTATGCTGGGCATTATTTCCACAATTATTCAATTAATCTTCAAGAGCGTTTGAATCAGTTTAAACGGCCAGGTGCACAGCAGAATGTCGAGTCAGACAGTGATGATGACGATGATGAGGATGATGAACTGATGGAAACAGACGACCAGGTATGCAACATGTATAATCTTGCATCACTAATAGAACTGTGTTGTTTATAGTATTAGTCTCTTTTAACTGCTGTGCTAATCCAGTGACTGCACATTGTAATGAAGAGATTTTAATAGTTAAACATCTGTTGTTTTTAAGCCTTTGTCTATCCAAGTTGTTTATTTTTCTAAAATGACATTGCAATGTTATTGGCACCAAAACACACAACGAACAGAACAGGAATGACAACAAGGAAATGATTTCCAAAATCTGCATAATCCAGAAAATGTTTAAAGAACCACTGAAAAGGTTCATTTCATAGTAAATTTTATTAGAATGTATGAAGCTGAGCAAAATGGCACTGCATTGGCAGCATCTTAAGGCAAATGTGACAGTATTGGCACCTATTTTGTGCTTATAGAAGAATGTATCTGGAGGTTTCCATCCATCTAATGATGTTATTGCTTTTTTTAATTTAGGTCTTGGTTTTAATTTAGTGTATAGATTAACTGAACTTCAAGTACCAATTTACTTATATGAGGAAAAGTATAACTAAGAGAATGTTTTTTCTTTATAAATATCTTAGTAGGAGCTTTTTTGTTCAGCTAGTGAAACTATAAGTGGGAAAATCATTAGGTTTGAGCCATTTTACTTAATTTAAAACGAATTACTAGTAAATATCTCATTATTTATTTGTTAAAAAATTGCATACCAAGGAAGACTTCTAATGACATCTTTGGATTCAGTTGCAAGTGATGTGCTTTGCCACTTCAGCTATTTTGCATGTAAACTGTGGTGACCAAGTTCAAGCTTTTGCCCTTCTAGCATTCACTGAGTTGGTGCCAACATTTTTGGATAATTCTTTCTGACAAAAAACAGGACGACGATTTATGATTATGGATCTTTTTTTTGAGAAAACGCAACAATATAAGCATCTTTAGTCAATTTAACGATTTTGTTTTTTGATTTTAATTTTACTTTTTCGTAACAGGGTGTTAAATTTACTATCAACAAACTGCTGGTTCTTCTTCCGTCATCCTGTATTGTTCTCGACTCACTGGAAAACGTACCTGAAATTGAAGTCAAGGGCAACCTAGACAGTCTACAGGGAGATTCTGCCAAGTTCTGTCTTTCAGATAAGCAGAGATACGTTGGGCACAGTACAGTATACAAGCTGGATGACGACTACTTTATTGCTGAATTTGCTACGCCATTACGTTTCCTCAGATACATGCGAGATCATGGAGTGCTAGATGACAGTTTGCTCAACACATTCTATGAGCAGTTCTGCATTAGACTGGAAAGTTTGCTGGACGAGAACACCATATTGGAGAAAAATTATAAAGTTGTTAGTTACAATGACACGCGTAAAACTATTGGGCCGCCGCTTGTGACCGAATTGCGTGGTATTTTTGCAGTACAGCATTCTTGCTTGGGGGAAGGAAAATAATGATTAAATCATGGTGTGCAAAAAACTTATGATAGCAGAATTAATTTTCTTTCTAGTACAGGTAGTCATCGACTTTATGACACAACCGCAACTAATTATACGAATATTATACATATTATAGTATAATTATCATATATATCGTATATATTAACTTCGCTCGTATATATATATATATATATATAAGATTCGAGGCTACAGCTCGGACGACGGCACCATTTGTGGCGATCTATATATCAAAAAAGAGGTCTCGACCCAGTTTCGTGCCATTGGACATTTATTTTTCGAATCGGGCCCACCGGGAGGAACGGGGAGGGGGGGGGGGCAAAAAAGCTCCAAAAATGGCCATTTTTTGGCCGTTTTTTGCAAAACGTATATCTCTTACTTCTGGAGAACAGGAATGGGCCGATGGTGGTGCTGGGTATGGATAGATAGCCTGTTCAGCGGTGGGTGTAATAGGCATATTTAGAATTCGCGAGAGGGCCACGGCGTCCCGTAACGGACATTTTCCTGGACCCAATTCCGGATTTTTTCGAAATTTTGACCAAATGGCCTGTAGAAAAACGTTCTAGCGGCACCTGGTGGGACTCTCGAAAGGAGATATATAGCTCTTTAGAAAGAGGAAGAACAGGGCGACACGATGATCTGGGCTATGTTTTAGGATGCTTCCTTCCTGAGGAGCTGTAATGAGTTGGTTGGAGGTTCCATTTCGCACGATTTTCGCTTGGAAAACTGCTGACGCAAAACCATTGTTCTGACGTCATCCATTATACAGTCTGTACTCTGTCTATAACCTTATAACTTTAATTCAGTAAAAGCTGCTACTGGCTTTGCTTTATAAATGAGGACTATGTAGGATGTTCGTGCATTGTTGATTATAAGTGTATTTATACGCAAAATTACCTAGTGATTATGAACATGGAACAATCGCAAGAAAGTCGTATTCCTCATTTGTCTGATGCCAATGTCGTCTAATTAGTTTAGTCAGGCCATGTTTAGTTTACTTTTGTTATTTATTATCAATGATAAACGTATTGACTGCTTTCCTAGAAAAATGTGATTAAAACTGAATTCATTCTTCTTAAAAATCCATAATGTGAAGCACTAAACTAGTTTTTATGTATTAAAATAGATATCTAAGTATATGTACTTTAGGTAAACTCGGTCAAGAGCTATAAGATAATATTTTGTATAAAAAATGTCGGCCAGTGTCACTTAGAAACTGTTAAAAGAAGAACTGCTAAAGAAAAATCGCTTAGTGTCTGCCAGTGTAACCAATACCAAGCTGTATTATAATCTCTTTAAGGAGAGCATTATGCAGAATATGCACTAGTGTAATGTAAGCAGGAAATGATAACGACTAACGAATAATGGTTCTAATACGTGTATATATGTATATTCCTGATTATTCCAGTTACTATCATTAGCAATAGATATATACACAATTTTAGTAAAGGCGGAAAAAGCACAAGAAGCTACGTCTGCAGTAAGAATAAGATTTCCCAGTAATGTTCGTTACCATCGTCATGACATGCGTTTGTTCATTTGTTAACTTGTTAAGATCAAGATTATCAATACATGTAATTTGCCAACTTTTGTTCTTTGTTTTTTGATAATTACTCACATTCAATGAGCAATCATTTATTTTGAATTTATCATCATACTATACTCATAGTAAAGGAGAAAAAATAAAGTGTCTTTTTAATAGTAAGCTTGGCATGTGGTGGAGAGTGTGAATTAAATCCTTTGAACTTTATCTGACTATGCTGACCAATTTTGCGGCAAGATGTGGTACATTTTTATGTAGTCCTGTTTGTGGTCCCCTCTGCAGCGTTCAAGATGCTATTGTTATGCAGATTTATTTGACATGTACCATTTCATTTATTGTCACATATAAATAACGTTATTTTGTTTATATTTAACTTTTGTTTAGATTTCAAGTCATACTTATAATACATTTTAATGCTTGCATGTCTCATGCAGTCGCAATATATGGCCTCCAGTCAATTGTTTTAATATAGCTCTATGTAAATTAAACATGCACTGTGATCGTTTCTTCTCCTCTTTTCCTTCTTCCTATCCCTAATCTTACTATTTTTTTCCATTCCATCATGTCTGCTAACCCTAGCCATTCTTTCATTAACTCATCCTCTCCTCCCTTCCTTCTTCTTGTCCCTAATCTTACTATTTTCCATTCCATCATGTCTACTAACCCTAACCATTCTTTCATTCACTCATTTCTGCCACCTTGAAAAGCCAAGCTTTCAAGGTGTCATACAGCAATTCTTTTATTTGGTTAATTTGACTTCATCAATGTTTTTATATATATATATATATATATAATGGTGAATGGTAAATAATGATAATAATAAATGAATTCTTAGGACACAGAGCTGTGGATTTGCTTGGGAAACCAAAAATATTTATCATTCAAGCTTGTCGTGGGGGTAGGTTTCTATTGTTATTTTATTTTTTTGGAGTTTTTTAAACATTTATCAGTAAATTTAATGCAGTTTCACTGAGCTATATATTGCCTTGCAAAAATAATGGGCAGTAACTACAAAATTTTGCTTTTGAGAATTGCATGAAAAGAGAAGCAAAGCCTAAAGATACTGCTATTAAATCTGCAGTAAAAATGAGTTTACTTTACCGTTTTCATTTCTGTATACTGAAGTGGTAATTCTGATAGTCGTGCTGAGCAGTTACTGCCTATAATTCTGCAATGGAGCTTGTCAGTGCATAGCCTGTGAATGGAAGTTACTTAATACACAAAAACTATCGCTTAAAATAAAATTTCATAATAATAGCAAGAAAGAGCCATCTGTTGGGTAACACCTGCTCTAAATTAGTGAACTTCCTTGAGGAATTGCTTCTAGCAGGCACAAAAATACAGCAAAGTGCATTGTTGGATGGGGCTCCACCCTAGACACCCTAACTGCTTTCATGCTGGGCCCACCTTTGTTCTAAAATCTGTATTCATCCCTGATTAGACAGAAGGAATTGGTATATTGAAGTATCAGAGCCATCGAAGAAATATTCATTTTTCTGCTTCTGTTCACGTGCATCAGCTGGTGCTGATCACGAATACGACAAGCTAACTCAAGATTCAGCAATCGCAAAGCAGAGGATGCCGCAAAAGACAAAGCAACCAAGTGTTGGAAATACAATTGTATGCCGATCAACTGTGTCAGGTAATGTATCAATTTTATTCCCTTTTTTCTTAAAAATTTAAGCATTTGCTTCTGTAACATTTGTCAAGTTAACAAATCTTAGCTCATTTAATATGTAATAAAGTTATATCGGATATGTTGCATCAGGTGAGAAGCTATTAGGATTGAATGAAGACATTTTTGATTATTAAAAGCTATGTGGCTAATAGTATAACAAAATGTTTCACCTGTATAATCTGAAGGTGCGTGATTGAAATCCAGTACCAGTTCTGGATTTTTTCATTTCATTTTGATCAATCAAGTTATTTAATATATTTAATTCTAGAGGATTCGTTCAACCCTTGATTTATTACCCCATGTGTGACTAATTGATCCTTGTGTATGATGGAAGTAGATGCGACCACTGTGAAAAGAAAGTCGCTTAGAGGCAGTTCTTATGGCAGTGATTCCTATTGTCCAGGCTTGACGTTGCTTAATATCGGTCCCTAAGCACTCACCTTGACCACTTGGTTATCGCTGTCATGGTGTACTTATTGGTTGTGGTGGGACCGGAATCCAGATTATCATGGCAGATAATCTTCTAAAGTGAGATGACCTGCTAAAGTTGTCTTGTCACTTCAGGTGTGTGCACTTCCTTCCTCTTTGAGATAAATACTGTGAGAGCAATATGGCAAAAGAAACTGCCGTAAAGTAGTTTTCCCGACTGTCACCATTCATTTACTGGCCAGGCTTCGTGTTGCTCAAGTTCAGTCATTTTTTACTTCGACACAACACATATTGCATATATCGTAACAATTACACAATATTTGAAGAAAATTATCACCTGAGACTGAGAAACTTAGTCTGTTGGTCCATAAATGATTATTTTAAATCTTGTTCCCAACATGCCAATATGTCTCAAATCACTTTGAAGACAGAACTCCTTAGAATGATTTGTTAGCAAAAATGAAATATTAGAAAGAAAGAAAACAGAAGAGACAATGAATCAGTTTAGGATATAACTAGTTAAGCAGAATTTGAAAGGATTACTAAGGAGGAGTTAGTGAATGGCTGCTATGATAAAGTAATGACTCGAACTCAAATTGTAGTGTAATTAATTAATATGATCACAACACCACAAATAATAAAAGATTTGCAAGGCGAGGATTTGACAAGTACACATTACAATTTCAGTCTGCTTGTATTTAAAAAACCTTTATGTTTAATGTAACCAACATTAACGTACTACATAAACATTGTTTATTTAAAAGCGAAATTCATCGTAATTTAATCTGTGTGCACTTATGGAATAAATATAAAAAACAGTAATGCTTTAGATAGGTAAAAGTTTCTGATACTTTAATTCTTTATAACAAAAATAAGCGGAAAACATTTCTCAGTATTATACTCAAGAATGCTTAACAAAAACTGTAGTTTCGACGACAAGTCAGTCTTCTCTGCGTTTAACTACCTGCTCCGGTTGGACGACAAGTCAGCCTTCACTGCGTTTAACTACATGCTCCGGTTGGACGACAAGTCAGTTTCACTGCGTTTAACTACATGCTCCGGTTAGACGACAAGTCAGCCTTCTCTGCGTTTAACTACATGCTCCGGTTAGACGACAAGTCAGCCTTCTCTGCGTTTAACTACATGCTTCAGTTCGACGACAAGTCAGTCTTCTCTGCGTTTAACTACATGCTCCAGTTAGACGACAAGTCAGCCTTCACTGCGTTTAACTACATGCTCCGGTTGGACGACAAGTCAGCCTTCTCTGCGTTTAACTACATGCTCCGGTTAGACGACAAGTCAGCCTTCTCTGCGTTTAACTACATGCTCCAGTTAGACGACAAGTCAGCCTTCTCTGCGTTTAACTACATGCTCCAGTTAGACGACAAGTCAGCCTTCTCTGCGTTTAACTACATGCTCCGGTTAGACGACAAGTCAGCCTTCTCTGCGTTTAACTACATGCTCCAGTTGGACGACAAGTCAGCCTTCTCTGCGTTTAACTACATGCTCCGGTTAGACGACAAGTCAGCCTTCTCTGCATTTAACTACATGCTCCGGTTCGACGTCAAGTCAGCCTTTTCTGCATTTAACTACACGCTCCGGTTCGACGACAAGTCTGCTTTCTCTGCGTTTAACTACATCCTTCGGTTAGACGACAAGTCAGCCTTCTCTGCGTTTAACTACACGCTCCGGTTCGACGACCAGTCAGCCTTCTCTGCATTTAACTACATGCTCCGGTTCGACGACAAGTCAGCCTTTTTTGCGTTTAACTACATGCTCATGTTCGACGACAAGTCGGCCTTCTCTGCATTTAACTACACGCTCTGGTTCGACGACAAGTCAGTTTTCTCTGCATTTAACTACATGCTCCGGTTCGACGACAAGTCGGCCTTCTCTGCATTTAACTACACGCTCCGGTTCGACGACAAGTCAGTCTTCTCTGCGTTTAACTATATGCTGCGGTTCGACGACAAGTCAGTCTTCTCTGCGTTTAACTACATGCTCCGGTTAGACGACAAGTCAGCCTTCTCTGCGTTTAACTACATGCTCCAGTTAGACGACAAGTCAGCCTTCTCTGTGTTTAACTACATGCTCCGGTTCGACGACAAGTCAGCCTTCTCTGCGTTTAACTATATGCTCCAGTAAGACGACAAGTCAGCTTTCTCTGTGTTTAACTATATGCTCCGGTTCGACGACAAGTCGGCCTTCTCTGCATTTAACTACACGCTCCGGTTCGACGACAAGTCAGCTTTCTCTGCATTTAACTACATGCTCCAGTTAGACGACAAGTCAGCCTTCTCTGCATTTAACTACACACTCTGGTTTGACGACAAGTCAGTCTTCTCTGCGTTTAACTACATGCTCCGGTTTGACGACAAGTCAGTCTTCTCTGCATTTAACTACATGCTCCAGTTAGACGACAAGTCAGCCTTCTCTGCATTTAACTACATGCTCCGGTTGGACGACAAGTCAGCCTTCACTGCGTTTAACTACATGCTCCGGTTGGACGACAAGTCAGTCTTCTCTGCGTTTAACTACATGCTCCGGTTCGACGACAAGTCAGTCTTCTCTGCATTTAACTACATGCTCCGGTTTGACGACAAGTCAGCCTTCTCTGCATTTAACTACACGCTCCGGTTCGACGACAAGTCAGCCTTCTCTGCATTTAACTACACGCTCCGGTTCGACGACTAGTCAGCCTTCTCTGCATTTAACTACACGCTCCGGTTCGACGACAAGTCAGCCTTCTCTGCATTTAACTACATGCTCCGGTTCGACGACAAGTCAGTCTTCTCTGCATTTAACTACATGCTCCGGTTCGACGACAAGTCGGCCTTCTCTGCGTTTAACTACATGCTCCAGTTAGACGACAAGTCGGCCTTCTCTGCATTTAACTACACGCTCCGGTACGACGACAAGTCAGCCTTCTCTGCGTTTAACTACATGCTCCGGTTCGACGACAAGTCAGCCTTCTCTGCGTTTAACTACATGCTAAGGTTAGACGACAAGTCAGCCTTCTCTGCGTTTACCTACATGCTCCAGTTCGACGACAAGTCAGTCTTCTCTGCATTTAACTACACGCTCTGGTTTGATGACAAGTCAGTCTTCTCTGCGTTTAACTACACGCTCCGGTTCGACGACAAGTCGGCCTTCTCTGCATTTAACTACATGCTCCGGTTAGACGACAAGTCGGCCTTCTCTGCATTTAACTACATGCTCCGGTTCGACGACAAGTCAGCCTTCTCTGCATTTAACTACACGCTCCGGTTCGACGACAAGTCAGCCTTCTCTGCATTTAACTACATGCTCCGGTTCGACGACAAGTCAGTCTTCTCTGCATTTAACTACATGCTCCGGTTCGACGACAAGTCGGCCTTCTCTGCGTTTAACTACATGCTCCGGTTAGACGACAAGTCGGCCTTCTCTGCATTTAACTACACGCTCCGGTACGACGACAAGTCAGCCTTCTCTGCGTTTAACTACATGCTCCGGTTCGACGACAAGTCAGCCTTCTCTGCGTTTAACTACATGCTAAGGTTAGACGACAAGTCAGCCTTCTCTGCGTTTACCTACATGCTCCAGTTCGACGACAAGTCAGTCTTCTCTGCATTTAACTACACGCTCTGGTTTGATGACAAGTCAGTCTTCTCTGCATTTACCTACATGCTCCGGTTGGACGACAAGTCAGCCTTCTCTGCATTTAACTACATGCTCCAGTTCGACGACAAGTCAGCCTTCTCTGCGTTTACCTACACGCTCCAGTTCGACGACAAGTCAGCCTTCTCTGCGTTTACCTACATGCTCATGTTCGACGACAAGTCAGCCTTCTCTGCGTTTAACTATATGCTCCGGTTCGACGACAAGTCAGTCTTCTCTGCATTTAACTACATGCTCCGGTTTGAAGACAAGTCAGTCTTCTCTGCATTTAACTACATGCTCCAGTTAGACGACAAGTCAGTCTTCTCTGCATTTACCTACATGCTCATGTTCGACGACAAGTCAGCCTTCTCTGCATTTACCTACATGCTCCAGTTCAACGACAAGTCAGTCTTCTCTGCATTTAACTACATGCTCCGGTTTGACGACAAGTCAGTCTTCTCTGCATTTAACTACATGCTCCAGTTAGACGACAAGTCAGCCTTCTCTGCATTTAACTACATGCTCCAGTTAGACGACAAGTCAGTCTTCACTGCGTTTAACTACATGCTCCGGTTCGACGACAAGTCAGTCTTCTCTGCATTTAACTACATGCTCCGGTTAGACGACAAATCAGCCTTCTCTGCATTTAACTACATGCTCCAGTTAGACGACAAGTCAGCCTTTTCTGCATTGAACTACATGCTTCGGTTCGACGACAAGTCAGCCTTCTCTGCATTTAACTACACGCTCCGGTTCGACGACAAGTCAGTCTTCACTGCGTTTAACTACATGCTCCGGTTCGACGACAAGTCAGTCTTCTCTGCGTTTAACTACATGCTCCAGTTAGACGACAAGTCAGTCTTCACTGCGTTTAACTACATGCTCCGGTTGGACGACAAGTCAGTCTTCACTGCGTTTAACTACATGCTCCAGTTAGACAACAAGTCGGCCTTCTCTGCGTTTAACTACATGCTCCGGTTAGACGACAAGTCAGCCTTCTCTGCGTTTAACTACATGCTCTGGTTAGACGACAAGTCAGCTTTCCCTGCATTTAACTACACGCTCCGGTTCGACGACAAGTCGGCCTTCTCTGCGTTTAACTACATGCTCCAGTTCGACGACAAGTCAGCTTTCTCTGCATTTAACTACATGCTTCAGTTCGACGACAAGTCAGTCTTCTCTGCGTTTAACTACATGCTCCAGTTAGACGACAAGTCAGTCTTCTCTGCGTTTAACTACATGCTCCGGTTAGACGACAAGTCAGTCTTCTCTGCGTTTAACTACATGCTCCGGTTAGACGACAAGTCAGCTTTCTCTGCGTTTAACTACATGCTCCGGTTGGACGACAAGTCAGCCTTCTCTGCATTTAACTACATGCTCCGGTTCTACGACAAGTCAGCCTTCTCTGCATTTAACTACATTTGAAAAAAGAAAATTCTCTCTAGTCCTAACTGCAGCATTCTCCTCTTTACCAATTTATGATAATTTTTATAAGCAAATTGCCATTGTTGATATCTGTCAGTCAAAATTGCTAATCTTCACTGATAATTGCGGTTGAATAATAGTGCTACAAATTACGTAGGTTCCGTTTCCGGCAAGTGTAGGAAAATTACCGAGCACCTTGAAGAGCCCTTATTAGTATGATTACATTATAATAAAGACAGTTACATTACATTCATACGGCTTCCATGTAATTAGTTATTAGGTTCAGCTTGTTACACAGGACCACGCTTAAGCTGAGGCAAAATTTATTCAGCCAAAATAGAAAGAATGTAATATTATCATGTTATGAAATTAATTTTGCTTGATTTATGGAAAAAATTGTGAGCACAGCATGAATTGAGTTATTTTAATAGAGCACTGATCTAACTTGCAACTTCAGCGAGCGAAGAACTCGAGTTTTAACAAGATGGTTCGCCAACTATTCCTGACCACTGCAAAATAACAAACTAGAAAATATGAAAGAGGAAGAAATGAGAGCGAGTTGAGACATTATCCAGGTACCGATGCAATGACCACTATGCACCACATTAGACCTTTGTGATCAATCTTGGTAGAACAATCCAATTATTAGGATAGAATTAAACCTTGCATTGATTTCAGTTAAGACAAGGTCTGTGTAGTTTAATTGTCATTGCACTGAAATTGTAAATCAAATGTCCAGTCTACAAATCTAAGTCCATATCTAACTTTTTATACGTAATTTGCTCCCACAAATTTAGTGATTGCGTGGTACTTAATTTAATATTAAATTTTGATAATCTGCAAAATTAAAATCTCAAATAATTATTTATTTCTGTAAGTTGTGTATTACAACACTGGGTACGTGTCACGTGCGAAGCCAATGGAATATATCTGCATTCAACCAACGCTATTCTCTGACCTGACTCAGAATGGCTTCTTTGCTGAATATGAAACCCTAGGCTTATATGAAGGTTATAATTATCGCGGGGCAGAAAGCAATCCTTCATTGTATGGTAAGCATAAACAAAATCTCGAAGAACAATAGCAATGGTTAAATCTTATGATACTCCAAAACTGCCAGCTTCTATTGTTCACAACAAACAGGTAACGAAAGAGCATCTGATGTTCAATCTCTTTTTACTCTTCGCAGAAAAACAAAATGGACAATGCCAAATTTATTTTTCAATGTTTCCTCTTTTCTACGCCATTTATTCGTGTAAGAATGCGCAGGACCGGTCCTTTTTAGCTCGTTGAGGAACAGACGCTGGACGCAAGACGCTCAAAAATAGGAAGAGCTTTTCAAGTCTGGCTTCTAGACGCTGCTGAAATTTTTGGTTTCATCACACACTGCTGTGTTGACAATATATACGTTCTTTCTGGCTTCTAGACGTTGTACGCGAACGCCAGACACTGGTCATAACTTGAAAATGGAGCAAGAACAAGATGAGAAAGCGATTTTATTTAGTTCGCTGATGTTACTTGCAAACGCATTTCACTTAAGCCTTTTCACTTAAATAATTAGTTAAGAATGAATCAGAGTGAAGTGTGTTAATTGCTGTGATGAACAAAAATAAACTTTTGGTTTCGCTAACCAAGTGTCCCGTGCCAATTTAGTCATTGCTTACGTCAGAAAGTAACCACAGATTGTGCAATAACAGGCATCTTCTCTTGCTCGTCAAGAACGTTTGCGTAAGTGTTACTGCTCAAGCACGTTTGCGTAAGTGTTACTGCTCAAGCACGTTTGCGTAAGTGTTACTGCTCAAGAACGTTTGCGTAAGTGTTACTGCTCAAGCACGTTTGCGTAAGTGTTACTGCTCAAGCACGTTTGCGTAAGTGTTACTGCTCAAGCACGTTTGCGTAAGTGTTACTGCTCAAGCACGTTTGCGTAAGTGTTACTGCTCAAGAACGTTTGCGTAAGTGTTACTGCTCAAGAACGTTTGCGTAAGTGTTACTGCTCAAGCACGTTTGCGTAAGTGTTACTGCTCAAGAACGTTTGCGTAAGTGTTACTGCTCAAGCACGTTTGCGTAAGTGTTACTGCTCAAGCACGTTTGCGTAAGTGTTACTGCTCAAGCACGTTTGCGTAAGTGTTACTGCTCAAGCACGTTTGCGTAAGTGTTACTGCTCAAGCACGTTTGCGTAAGTGTTACTGCTCAAGCACGTTTGCGTAAGTGTTACTGCTCAAGCACGTTTGCGTAAGTGTTACTGCTCAAGCACGTTTGCGTAAGTGTTACTGCTCAAGCACGTTTGCGTAAGTGTTACTGCTTAAACGCGTAATGTGATGAAAATAGGCTTTACGTCATACGACGTCAGAAACTAACATTACAGTTCATGATCATGCTTATCACGGTACAGCTTTCTATTTGTCAGTCACGCGAATGTGAGAAAAAGGCGCCGCTGCCAATCTTAGTTGATTCACAGAGCCGCGCGTAGCTTTGAAAGTTTTACGAGATTTGAGTATCCGAGGTAATTATTATTTAATCTAAGTTTTCATTTAAAATAAGCTATTGTAGTTTTCAATATTTTAGAATATTCTTTATTTTGAACTCGTTTTTACACAATCATCCGGTTTTCCTTTACCACACACTCGCAGTTGCGCGACCAAATGCAGCGTAAGACTAGTGGTGAAAGTAAAGCAATACAGAGCTAGCCTTGACTCGCTTCCTTCGTCAATGGGAAACTGAGCTAAGGTTTACGTAAATGATTCAAGACTGACTGAAACATTGCTTGCATTAGTTCTTTCGTGTAGACTGAATGACTGGCCCCAACTATAATATCGCGTTGTTGTCAATTTGTTTCTTATAACTTGGAGAAAAAGTTGTGCAAGTGATTTATTAGCAGTAACTGCTGTACAAAAGTTCCATATTATCATTTTATATTTCTATTATTTTACTATGTACCACAATTCTGGTACAGATTATGCAAAACAAGGCATCATTGATAAATCTTTAGAGCTGATGTCAACATAGCGCAATCTATTATCTTTCTTCCTACCTTTTCCACTAACAAATCCTTCTACACTTCCTGTGTGATCTAACCTTTCTCCCAGTTCTTTTTTTGTTCACTCATCCATTCTTTTTTTATCGGGTTCACATGACAGTGGGTTTATACAAGCCTTTGCTTCTCTAGCCCACTGCAGTACAATTATTCTTTTATGATAACGATAGTGTATGAAACATAACAATTTAATTCGGTATGACGTAATAATTTTGATGTCACTGTGTGCTTAATGTCATTATATTGTACTGAATGTGATAATAATAATAATAATAATAAAAATAAATAAAATAACTATTAACATCATTTAATGCCGAACACACGTATACATTGTACAGTCAATTTTTCATTTTTTTTCAGTTCAAGAAGTTTATTTATCTTTAATACAATGTTCATAAGAAAATTAATGCAAATTATGTGGAGTGTTTAGAGAAAGACCAGCAGGTCATCAAGTCAACCACCCCTATTTATTTCTTTATAGGAATTTTCGTTATGGTAGCCTAGAGGATCTCGAAGACTTCAGCATATGAAGAGTACCCGTATTGCTGTTTGCCAGGGGCAATTTTTAACACATTTAACAATAAGAACTCCATGCAGTGTCAAGCAGATGTTTAACATTTAGAACGGTATATTATTTGCAGTTTTACTTTTGTGATTAAAGGAACAATTCTGGAATTAGTATAATTCGAAACATTTATATTTGTACTTATGCTCTAGGCGGTATGGCAGTATTATATGTAATTATTTTGTTGTTGTTATTTCAGCCTGATCATTGCTGCAATATCATAAATAAATTACTTTGATTCAGCAAAAACTTCCATAGTTATTTATAGCCATGATAATCGGTACAATTTTTTACGTCTATACCGTCCAAACTTGGCTTGTTTCGTCGATTTAAAATTTTAACTAAATGACACAACAAACACGTTTACAACATTAAGATGTTTAAAAAACAACACAACTTTATAAAACTTTTACACTAAAAAGCTAAAATCAGGCCATGCATTTCGACAGGCTTGTTTGGGTTTTATGAAGACAAACAAGGTCATTTTTTGCTTAGCATAACAGTTTATTGTTTGCATACCATGTTCACGTCACGTGACCCTTAGTCATTTACTTCATATCTGACACTGAGACGCCATTACCCAAAATAAAATATTTTATCTGAAACAAGATATATAAATTCATTTAATAAACTAATTCATTTCTTATCAAAAGATCGATTACGATTACGTGAAATTAATGAGAGACTTACAGTAAATAACTAAATAAAATTTACATACATCGTTGGCATTAAATCGTGAGTTACACAGAAACACGTCATCACTTGAACACATTGAAACTTGAATGACCGGAAATTGACTAGGATGCAAATATTGAAGCCAGATGTCGCCACTTGTAACTGTAAAACGCTATATTAAATTTAACAAACAAAAATCCTTGACAAGGCTGCTGCTGTCATCATTAGTGCTAAATTTACAAACATACAAGGGTGATGATGACAGCAGCAGCCTATCGAAACGTTTGGCATGATTTTAACTTTTTAATGTGAATGTTTTAACAAACCTGTGTTGTTTTTTAACTGTAAATGTTCATATGTAGATGATTTAGATATATTACGACAATGTTCAATTTACTATGGTAGAGCAAATAAATTACTCATGAAATTTACTCACTGTTCAGTTAACGTGAAGAGACAACTGTTTAATGCTTACTGCACTACTTTTTATTGTATGTCCACTTGGAGACATTTTTATTCTTACAATCTTAGCAAACTCAAGGTTGCATATAATGTATCAACACGGAAGCTGTTTAACTTTTCATATGATACGAGCGCTAGATATATTTCTACTAGACTTAATATTATTTATTTTGATGTGATTCACAGAAAATGTGCATACAGTTTATACGTCAGGCTGAATAAGAGTGAAAATTTTATATGCAAGAACATTTTAAACAGTGATGGAAACTTTACTTCTGTAATTAGACGTCATTGGCGGAGTTTGTTATATTGTTATTTGTGTTATTGTTGTGTGTCATGATTTATTGTATTATTTGTATTAATTTGTGATGTGCATATGAACTTTGTGAAGTTTGAAATAAAATATTAAATCTAAATCTAAATAAGTGCCTGTAAGAAAAAAGTGATTAAGATGTTTTTTAAGAGAAAACTTGTTTTGAATAACGGCAACGGTTGCAACGAAATTGATGGAAACTACTGCTGCTCTTGTTTAACGATAACTTCTTCTTCCCAGCTTTTCCCTATTCGGGGTCGCCGTTGTGAATGAGTCTTCTCCACGCATTCCTGTTGTTGACCATCTCTTCATTTATGTCTTCCCTTCCCACATGATCTTCACCGACTCTTCTTTTCAGGTGTCCATACCATCGCAATCTTGCGAGGCTTCCACTACTTTTACTGTTCCTCTGATATTATTATTTCTAATTTTATCTCTTCTTGTTATTCCCACCATCCATCTCAACATCCTCATCTCCACCACACCCATTTTCTTCTCTTCGGTCTTCTTTAGAGAAGCTGCTACCAGCCCATAGATTAGAGCGGGTCTGACCACTTCTTTGTGGACTTTACCTTTAAGTCTCACCGACTCATTCATAGAAGGTTTTGGCGCAGTTTTTACAGGCGGATGCCCTTCCTGACCCTAACCCTCCCTATTTATCCGGGCTTGGGACCGGCAGTGAGTTGGGCTGGCTTGCGCCCCCCCCCCCACCAGTGGCTACGTTTTGGTTAACTTTGATTAACATAGCTAAATAAAATTAAATTTAATTAAAAATTTAACAACTAAAATTGGACTGCTAAGTTTAGCTGACTTAGGTATAACTGAAATAAAGTCAAACTAAACTGAAATGAACTAAACAAGTCGTTTTTTTGTGCTTGAATCATTGCACACGTACACGTGGCTTCTTTGTTCCGATGTATCATGTTTTTTTTCTTTGTCCCTTGTAATTTGCTTTGCTCAATGGTTCAATAAATGAATAATCAAACTAATTTTAGCCGAGATACAGGCCCTATTTCAGGGGGGGGGGGGTAAGTGGGGATGGTTAGGTTCATAGTTAACGATAACTATCAGCGCTTAATGCATTAATTGATATTCTTGACTGTAGCAATTAGTGTGACGGTAATTATTTCCCTTGATGATGGCGAAGGATAAAATCAATGATGACCTACAGCGTGTTGACAAAGTTAGCTACTGAGTATTTCAACACAGTTCCATCCTCATCCCTGATTAAGGCAGTTATCTTTCCCCACTTACCCTTCAGGTCTATCGATGCGGATTGGGGACAAGTTCGCAGCGCGCATGCGCAGTGGCGGCTAATGGGACCGAGTATCGACGAAGTCGAATCAACTTCAGTAAAACATTGCTTACCGTGATGGAATCTGCGAACATTTCGAATAACTCAAGGTGACTTGTTATCTAAGCTGCAGGCCTATTTTTGATGAGCACGCGAATTTTACAGCAGTAATAAATTTCAATTATAATGAGAGAACGTTTTATCCGTGCGTCATTAGACGAACTTCGCAACAATCTTTGAGAAAAAAAAGGGTGACTTTCTCTAGTGGACTTCACGTGTAAGAAAACTGATTTGAAGCAGATACCGACGCGCAGGAATAATTGAAGCCAAAATAAGTTTCATGATCTTATCACTTGTGTGTAAGAAACGGCTTCATTTTGTACAGTCTCTAAGAAAGTTAGAGAAATATGAATTCAAACGCGTTGATAATTCTCAGCTTGATAATCAAACAAATTCAAAATTTCAAACATACAAAAACTGGACAAGAAAAAATGACGACAGTTTTAATTATTGTCACGCGAGAAACATGAATTTCTTTTGGCTGGTTTTGTGGTTTCATGGGATCTGCCCCGAGCTTGTTTATAGTCGGAGGTACCACCGCGATCTCACCTACGACTGGAGCGTGAATTCAAAACAGATCATCAGCCAGGGAGATGTTATATTTGGTGGACTGTTCCCCATGCACGAAGCGGGGTTGCCCGGCGAGGGAACCCCCTGCGGCCCCATTAAAAAAGAGAAGGGTATACAACGCGTGGAGGCTATGCTATTTGCTGTTGATAAACTCAATAGAGATCCGAATATCTTACCTAATATTACAATCGGTGTAGAAATCAAAGACACATGTTCTACAGATACGTACGCATTAGAACAAGCCATGGACTTCATTCGTACTTCGGCTAATACGGTTGACATGACTGGTTTTAAATGCGAGGATGGTGAGACACCCAAGTACAGACCACCAAAGCCCGTGGCTGGAGTGATTGGTGCTGCATCAAGCCAGGTACCTATAATGGTTGCCAACATACTGCGACTGTTCAAGGTAAGTCTTGTACGAAAATAGTGTAGGTTTTACACGTCAAATGTAGACACAGGAAAGTTCAAATGTGACTTAGGTAAGTCAAATGTAGACATAAGAATTTCGAATGTGTTTGGTAACTTAAATGTGACTTAGGTAAGTCAAATGTAGACATAGGGCATTTGACAATAATTACATATAATACTGCCATACCGTATAGAACGTAAGTACAAATATAAATGTTTCGAATTACACTAATTTAAGAATTGTTCCTTTAATCACAAAAGTAAAACTGCGAATAATATACCGTTCTAAATGTTAAACATCTGCTTGACACTGCATGGAGTTCTTATTGTTAAATGTGTTAAAAATTACCTCCTGGCAAACAGCAATACATTTAGCACTGCATTAATGAATTAGTTTCTCTCAAGAAACATTGTTTATTTTAGCAATGTATTGTTTTCTCTAACAGTTCCAATGGTATGTAAAGTTTACAGAATATTAGTGAACCTATAACGTTGTTATTTAAACTTAAGAGCAATTATTAAATTGAAATTAAAGAAGATTAAATTTAACATCCTTAAACTTTATCACCTATCCACATTTGAGATACCAATGTTATATTTGATTTGACATGTGTCTACATTTGACTTACCAATAAACGCTTAAGATTTCTTGAATAGGCCTTAGTTTTGTTTGCAGAAGAACTGTTAGTTAAAACTAATTGTATCAAAACAAATCTGTTTATGAAAAGTAATATACAAAAATTGGTAAACCAATAAGTACGTTGCGCCAGCTATCGGCAATTTAAAGAAGAAATATTACAGCTTCATGATGTAAATATACCTATAACATAACATAAGCTGTAACATTTCTTCTTTAAATTGCCGATAGATGGCGCCACGTACTTATTGGTTTACCAATTTTTGTATATTAGTTTTCATAAACAGATTTGTTTTGATACAATTAGTTTTAACCTACAGTTCTTCTACATAAGACTAAGGCCTATTTTTAGCCTTCCTACCCCAAGACTCCTGCAATAACTAACTAGGTCACAACTGGTGTTACTTGAGGTGATTAACTTTCCACGAGACTACTTTTGTTTGGTAAAAAATGTTAAATGGTCGACTCTGATAAAAAGCCTGTTGTGTTCTGAGAGTTGGTCAACAGGACGTTGCTTTGATGACTTTTGTAATCAATTTTATAACTTGTAGTTAATTCTCTGTAGCTCTGGGGAAACTATTGAAGAGGCAAGTAGATCTTCCCATAGTGAACTTTTGGTACCTTTTTAAATGAAAAGAGACTTTTTGTTTGCGCCACGTTTCATTTTCTTCTGTTGCACAAAAATATTAAAATTCCTTGTGTCAGAATCTCAGAACTGTTTCTATTGCAACTAATTAAAAACACTTGAAAAAACTTCTCTTTAAAAATTATTATGATCAACTCAACTATCGTAAACCTCAATAATGACCCCTTTTTACCATAATTTTTGTCCTGCAGGCGATTTATGTGTTTTGTACAAAATTTTCAACAAAAATGCGTTGAATGCCTTTCGCTTAAACGTGTATCTAAAATATTTTCTTATTATCTATTGTTCTTATTATTACAATTTGCAAATTTTATTAGACATTAAAAATGTTCTCCATGTTTTTTATCGTAACCAGTCACACAGCAAAAAAATATTACACCGTCACATACAGCCTTTTCAGAATGTTAGTTTCATTAATAATTAATAATGCAATCAACAACTCAGTCATGTCGCTTATTGAAGTTTAAAATGTTGAGCTGTGTATTTCGACAGGTTTGTCTTTCACGGTTTGTTTTGTAGTTTTGCAATTATGCTTATTTTTCTGCTGTATTATGTTTGTATGATAATTAATTGTGTGCAGTATAGCAGTCAATATTATTATTATTTTTGCACAGTTTTCTGGTTATATGGCAGTATGTTATGTTGAATAAAAATCAAAATTGTGCTTTTTGTGCTGAAATGTGCCTATTTTTGTACTGTATATTATGATGATTATGTACTGTATAATAGTCAGTATAATAATCATTTTGTGCTGCATTATGCTTATAATAAATAAATAAAGCACATCACAATCAGGTAAGAAATTTCCTGACTATAGGTACATGACATACCTGTAATTAATTTTGGTTATTATGTTGTGCTATACATTTAAATGCCTACATGTCATATCTAAGAAAATGAATTTAAATATCTCTTGTTGTACAGATACAAACAATGTTATCTTTCACCTGTAATTTGTAACAATGTTCACGAAAAGAAGTTACAAAACCAGCTTTCTAATTCTTTTGTAAAGAAATATACTTTTGGTAAAGATTAACAGTGCTCTACTTTTCTTCAAGAAGAATAACGTCATTGGAAGAAAAATGGGCTGTGAGAATAATAGAGACCAACAATCACTTATTCCTGTTTTATTGCCAAGTCTTAAGTTCTATGTCCATGTTTTTGCGAATGCTGAACATACTTAACTTTGCTGTTAATGAATTTGGGGCAAGGAAGGTTAGAACTCAAGCTGATATTATCATTTTAGTAAGTAAGTAAGTAAGTAAGTAAGTCATTTATTTATCACTTTTTACACTAAATACAGGACATGTAACAACAACATAATTTAGTATGAGGGTATTAGGACTGATATGACAATATATTTTACAAACTGTACAAAAAACGATTAAGCATCTTATGACCAATAATAGACCTCCACAAAATTTACCGAAAACCCTACACTATTATATAAGTTAACTTATAAAATAGCAACAAACAGCAAAACACAGAAAAAGCAGTTCACTGTTCCGTGGAGGCAATGGATGCACCTAAATCTTTTAAACAAGTACTTGCATCTGGCTTTTAATATACAGTCATTGCAGCACCACTGTAGTATAGTCAATTATCTCTTAATTTCTAATTGGGCCTATTGCCTAATGAAGATTACTCCTAGTGTTAAACAATAACACAGTGATGCAGCTGGCATAGTTTATACACTAATAAAATCTTAGTGCAAGATGTAATTTAACTTTGACAATAACACATTGAATTCTCTTTCCAAAAATATGGAAACTATGTCAAAAACAATAAAATATGATAAACTAAATATACCCTTAATTCTCTCATATCAATCAAAAATGGTTATTTTACACCTAGACATCTAATCGTGACAAGGCGTCAGCTACGGTATTTTCATTGCCACTAATGCCTTCTATGGTATAACTAAATTCTGACAAAATCAAATTCCACCTGCACAGGCGACAATTATTTTTCTTAATTCGCGGTAGGGCAGGAAGTCCATGTTGGTCAGTCCTTATCGTAAATCATCCACCTTCAAGGAAATATCTCAGTTTCTCAACAGCATTCACAATCGATAAACATTCCCTCTCCACAGCCGAATAATTCTGCTCACATGCCGTCAGTTTCCTACTCACATACGTGATCGGGACTTCTCCCAGTTCACCTTGTACTTGTGACAGGACAGCCCCAATACCCACGTGATCGGGACTTCTCCCAGTTCACCTTGTACTTGTGACAGGACAGCCCCTATACCCACGTGATCGGGACTTCTCCCAGTTCACCTTGTACTTGTGACAGGACAGCTCCTATACCCATAAAGCTGGCGTCAGTGGTTAGAATAAAAGGTAGTGAAAAGTCAGGCGAATGCAGCACTGAGTTGGAACTTAGGCAACTGTGCAATTGAATAAAACTTTGCTCGCAGGCATCATTCCATTCAACGGTCAAGGCTGCATTGTTTTCAGTGAGCACGAAAAGCGGCGCCACAATATTGCTGAAATTCTCAACGAACTGCCGGTAGAAGCCAATTAATCCAAGAAAAGACCAAGACCTGGTTTCTTGGTTACCAGTCGAGAAAAATTTTGGAGTAACCAAGTGATTCTTGCAGCACTGCGCGATATGCAAACAAAATGAAGGGCACTATCTTATCCCAGGGGATAAATTTTGATGCAACATCTTTAGAATAGATGACTTGATAGTAGCATTAAGACGTTCAGTCAGGCCATTACTCTGTGGTGAGTATGGGAATGTGTAGATTTCCTTAATACCCAAATTCCCTTAATACGCCTGTTTGTTTATAGAAACTTTTGGCTTCGCGCCAGTTTGCTGCGTATGTTGTGAAAGGGGCGGATGCAAAGGGGTGCTCGACGAGGGTGCAGATGCGTCTTGAATCACAGTCCGCTGCACTATTGTCTTTCGCATCCCGCTGCTATGCAATTAAAATAACTTCAGCTAATATCTCTTTGGTGTGCTGCAGAGAGACTTGTAAGTCCAAATCAGAAACAATATTTTTTAACTCCTCCAGCTTTTTTTGCATAAGGCCGGTTTTCGTGTAACGTACCATTTTTTTACTTCACTGTTACAACAATCTCACGTATTTTTACTACCTAGACAGGCACACAAACACACAATGTATCCAATAATTGATGTCCGTATCAAAAATTCTTCAAACCACAGTCTCGTTCATGCAATCAACCACTCATACATTTCATAGTATGACCACAAATTGCACATTCAAGGTCAGCTGTCTGTCAGTTATTAAAACGGCAATAAATAAACATTTGGAAACTTTTATTTAAAATGGAATTAAATTTCCTAATGCACTATTCAACATTCGTGGCTAAATCAATAATTCCTGCTAACGCCTTGCGTAGTTATTGGGATTCTCTGCCTAAAACTTTTTTATTGCAATGTGCAAAGCATACAATATTTAGTCTATGAATCTGTGAAGTTAAATGCTTTAGTAACAGTACACTGCTATTTATCCAGGTAAAAGAATTTCGCTTTGAAACATAACGTACAAGTACTGCATATCATTACTGTGCGGGATGTACTATAGGACAACGTTAGCTGTGCTGACCTAGAAAAACGGATAGCTATTGCATAGACCGACAATCAATGTCTGGAAATTTAGGAAAACTACGAACAAAGTACTTATTTCCATGAACATTTTATGAACATATCTAAAAATTAGCACACGCTACGTCAAAAGGTGATTTTCGGGTGCCTGTGGCCCTTCTGACCCGAATCATCACAATGTATGTTGTTGTTGGCTAAATGTTGTTTGTGATTAAGTTCAAGTTGGTAAAAAACCCTAGTCAATCAGATAACCATGGAATTTGCTGACAGGAGAATTGTAAATGGTGGCACCATCACTATATGCGACAAAGACTTTGTCACCCGTTTCTAGAGGACGAATGTCAGAGTCTGATATCGTAATATATTCATCATCACCTGCAAAGAAATAATATTATTTTTAAGTACAACTGTTGTACAGAGAGAGAATAATATTCACAGGAATACACCAGTTAATCTTAATGTTAGGATTATTTTTTACTTTGCAAACCCAAAATTTATAAAATTTAGATACCAAACTTGAAAAATAGGAAATACAAAAAAGTTATATGCAGCAGGGATTTGAACTAGCACTCTTTTGCTTGCAAGGCAAACGCTCAGCACCACATTTCCTGGTGATCATGGTTATCTAGTATAGCTGACTAACGAGACTAGTACTTCTAAAGTTAAAGCACTCAACCTAGAGAGACTGATTTTAAGTAATTTGATTATTTTTTGTTTAACTTGATCAATTCTAATTCCGAATCTGAAAATTCCACATAGTCTTCCCTCCTGTCCTCACACTGCTTGTTCTGCGACCTAAGATGTCCATTCCTAAATGATGTGACTTCCTACGACTATCGACACTAAAAGCAAAACCAAACTCAATCTTAAACTGTAGGTCAAAATAATTTGCTTTTTAGAATATTGAA
This sequence comes from Tubiluchus corallicola, assembly GCA_030141605.1. Lineage (NCBI taxonomy): Eukaryota > Metazoa > Priapulida > Priapulimorpha > Priapulimorphida > Tubiluchidae > Tubiluchus > Tubiluchus corallicola. The sequence goes on along the minus strand of JAQGDQ010001095.1, from coordinate 7,103 downwards.
AGAAGGCTTACTATTTTTTCCAAAAATGACTTACGAGAAAGAATTATTACCACACAGGTATTTTGTTATATGCTAGATATGTTCGACAGCTCATGCGTGAGCACAGCGGTAAATTTAAATTTCGAATTTTTATCTTAAAATTTGCTTAGTTTTAGTACAACACACTGAATATCTAACAGCAGCACTTTACTTCAATTTCCGCCTGGATCCCAGGAAATAAACAACGCAAATGATATTTGATTGGTAGGTAGGCTGCCAGGTAGCCCAAAGTTCTCCTCTTGCCTAAAAATGGCTAAAATAAATTGGCCCTGCAAGAGTTAACTTGAAGATGAGGGAGCCTATTACAAATTTGCAAAAGTCTCTGCCATCTCCTGCCTGGGGTGACAAATTTGAGAGAAATCAGCAGACAATGTTACCTGAGCAATCAGTTTTACCTGCATTGACCTACCTGATATTTCAACCAATGACAACCCCAATGAATCATTTTGCCTGTCATCTCCTTGCGAAACTGCAGCTGAAGCTTTTGACTTACCAAAAGCTTGCCCTAAACATTCTCGGCAACCTCCTTCTCAACTTGGTAACTTCCGTTACTATGACCTTACCGGAAAACGTACTTACCACCTTAAACGGCATTCCTCCTTCGATTCCTGTTGACAGCAGTTTTTACTCAGTGAAATTACTTCAGCTGTGTAATATCATTTAAAAAACATTAATTTACCATGGTTTTGTCTGTTCTAACGAACAAGAGTCATTACCTAGTAGCACGAATGACTTCAGTGATACTTCTTCGTAGCTCTAAGTTAAATATTTGTAAATTTTCATGATGCTGCTCACAAGCTTGATTTTCCAGACCTGCTTCAATTTGCAGTTCTCCAGCGAAGAGCAAAATTCGCGAAAACTTCATTTTTTCCTACAGGTCGGTTTTTGTATTAAAATGATTTCTTATTTGTTTTTGCATAATCGCACTTTCTTAATAATTGTTAATTGGTCAATTTATAATGTGTACATGCCAGCATTTCATCACAGCATTGAGCATTAGCTCAGTGGTGCAACGCCTTCTGTATTGCTAATTATCTTTTTTTAAGTTTTGACAAATGAAGTAATTTGCATTTAATCCTTGAAATAATGATAAACACAGAATGATGATGATGTTTATTGTACAGGTACCGTGCTCTGCTCACTCCCTTGTTCTTCTTTAGTCTGTATGGTTATTTTATCGATTAATTGATTTTTCTTAATTATTCTGTGGCTGTAACCTAACAATCTCTTCCTTTATTTCTTTTCCTTGTAGTTGGTAAAAATTTAATATCAATACTGTGTGGAATGAATAACTTGAACAGTTTGCCTGTAATAGTTCATTCTTTCAGTGTCAAGTGTTTAAATACAAGCCTAACTTACTGACCTCTGCCCACTTTTCAAATGTAAATTTTGGGCTTGGCTTTTTATTTCAGTACGCTTTTTACTTGTAATTTAGCTTACACCTGTAGAATGTACCTGCTATTTTATTGCATTAGAAATTCTGAGTATAAAATTTTGCAGAAACATAACGAGAAGTTTCAGTGAAGAAACCTGCTTTTGGCAACCTGACTTGTGGCAGACATTTTATCCTCTGCTGAACGATAGTCTTACACAGTTGGAAATTGAAACTTGCATGCTGGCAAACATTCCACTGAAGTCTTGCCATTTAGTTGTACCACTGGAATCGCTAGCTGTTGCCTAATACTGAACAATTAAGCCTGGTGTTAACCACCAACCAAGAGATGGGACTGGTTGCAGCCCGTATTTTTCTGTATTAACTTAAAATGCTCTTGCTCCATAAATAAATACATAAATCTCTTTTTACAGCACTTTAGGTTTGCAAAATCGTAATTAAAGGTGCACCAATAAAACCTGCCAATAAAGTAAAATTTAAACGAATTAAATTTAATTTTAGTAAAATTAGCCTCGAGCACAGACTAATGATATTTGAAATTATGCAACAAAAACTGTTATCTTCCTTTTGTGTTTCATTTGAAACTCTTGGGGTCACGTTGTGGAAGGCATTATTCAGCTTTGCTTTATTATGTTAACTCCATTCAAAGGGGGAGGGCTTTGATTTCAAAGGGAGGGGATGGTGTTGGGGGGCGGAGCTTTTGCCCTGTTATGTGTTTAAACTTTCGTTCATTAAAGGACACAGAACATGTTACGTGAATGTTATTTTAAAGGCTCTTCAAAATAAAAACATCTATAAATCGAAATTCAATCATCTTACCTGAACGAAATTCACGAATCCTACTTTCCGACTGACTGAAATTTAAATACTTACCTATTTCACCTGTGCAAAATCTATAAAAACAAGTGCCGCATTCTTATTCCGTGAGTTCAGTGGTTACTGGTATTAGTTTGAGTGCCAAACAGGACAAGCCTGATCCCTTCATTATTATGTCTCCTCACTGTTTGGGTGCCATTGTGAAGTAACCCCTCAAGGGTTGATTCCTTTTTTATGTTTTGTGTTTAGCCAGCTTGTTCATTTCCATTACAAAAGTTTTTTCTTACATTAACATTTTCATTTTAAAAAATCACTAAATTAGTCAAGATTATGGGCGGGGCTTATGCCACTTAATCAATGCTAATTAATGACTCCCAGGCATTTGGTTCACTAATCTCGTTTCAGGATGAGGTACTCAAACCATGGCGTCTCGCCCACCGATAGCTCTGGTTCAAACCATCCAGGAGCTATTAAAACTACCCTGGTGGCTAGTATCGACAACAGAACAGTATTTATATCTATTTAATGTGTTTCACTTATGCATTTTTGATCAAGTATAACAATACTTCTTTTACAAATTATCATTACCAAACGAATTAAAATGAAGAAAACGTAATTATGTTAATGAATAATTAAACTAGAATTGCAAATAAGGTGAGTGAGCTTTAAACAATCAATAAGTAATCGACAAAGGGGATGGACAGTCACCAACTTGTGAATGAATGAACAAATGAACAAATGAAATTTAATGAATATGACATTATTATAGAAAATTAGTTTATGTAAAAAATTGTTTAGTTAAAACTCTTGAGTAATGAACTTGTTAGTATGGGTGTAGACACGATGCTTCATTGCAAATAGTTTACTAAACAAGCTTACCTGGATGCCAGAGACGTGCAACATCATTTCCATTATGTTTAAGAACGGCCACAATAGGCGCCTTGAATTTTCCTGTAAAGTAAAAAACCAAATTAACGTTTATGTCTTTATCTAATGCATAAATTTAATCAAAAAAGCATCTAAAAGTTAACCCAAAGGTGCACATATGTGATCTTTGATCTTTTGTTGTGTAGCGTAATGTAAAATTTATTCATACCATGTACTATAGTACATAAAATCTTAGTGCTGAAGAAAAAATGCATTTAAAAATCAAAATACTGAACTGCTGTCTATTTACAACAGAAGCAAGGAGGATGATACTGCAGCCCTAACAGAGTTGCGTTGCAGGTTTATGCTCAAGCTAACAAATGTTTAAGCTGAAACAATATTATGATTCATATAATTGAATTAAATTGAATTATCGATTTATTATTAAGCACATTGCATACACAGCTTACCGAAATGACAACAATGGAAAAAATGACACAGGTGGCTCGTTTGTTGCAAAGCCTGTGAGTGTAAACAGAGCTGGATAAGAGAACGCCACTGACCACTGACAAGGATCTACAGTACACCTTCCCTTTTCAGAAGCTCCCTTTGTGCACGTGATTAGTTGTTTTTACTACTACACAGTCAGAATTTCAATTTGTTCTAGTTAAAGGCACATTCACATGCACACCTGAGAGGTTTGCTGCATTCCCTTGTCAGCATTTACGCTTAACCATATTTAATTTCATTTTTTTAAATTCAATTTTAATTTTTTCATTAGCCTACTCCAGCACTAAGATCAATGATCGTACATGCCCCCTCAATCCTGACAAAGAAGTATCCTCTTTGATTGGGAGGAAGTAAGAATCACCACCCGCAGAGACTAAAATGCAAAACAGACCAAAAAACTAAGTCTTAGAGAAAAACAATTATGTGAAACGATTACGGAATTCGAAATTAAAAGTTGAAAATAATCTCATTTTCTTGTTTAACTAAGTTAAAGTCAATCGTCGTATTTCACGTAACAACAGTGTTTTTTATAACAGCGAATCGACTTAGAAAACTACCTACAAAGTATGTTTCAGCTTTTTCTGTAGAGTATGTAAAAATAAATGTAATAAATGTAATTAGATCATCCATTATCTGTTAAGCAAATCACACGATCTGCATTTCGTAATGGTTTATCAGTATGAATCATCAATAGACAGGCAACTGTGACATCAACTGCAATGGTAAAGTGTGAACTAGCCTTTAGCCAGTCAATGCAGTTTTAATGCTACGGTTATAACGCCGTACGGTTAGGTAGTTTCTCTGTAAAATACGAACGCTAGTGTTCTTGTCAAACGCACAGGGAATTTCACGATTTTTCCTAACAAATCCAGCATAAAATTCATTCAACATAAGTATTAGCTTCTGTGATGCAAAACGGTGCAACAGATGGAAAAAGTAGTAAGTATTGTATTTGTAAGGCCATCTTAATTTGTACCGAGAACAAAAATTTTTGCAAGACTAATCTGCATCATTGATAAAAATCAGCATCTTTCATAATTTCGTTTGTAAAGTTCAAATGCAAATGTCACTTAGCACCCCATGATCAGTAACAACATTAACTTGAAAAAAATAACTTTAACACCTTGCTGTGTTTGACTGAACTTAATGCTGGTCAGTGGTCAAAGTCACTCCAGTTTACAAGGTTCACAAAACCTTGTTCTGATGCTAAAAATAGGACCATGAAAGAAAGCAAATTAAGCAAAACAAATAACATGAATCTGATAACAAATCGTTTTCATACGTTGATATACAGGGATTACGATTGTCTCCCGTAAATAATTATATGAATTCAAGCAGTTCTCTGATTGTAAACTGAAGGGTTGTCTTCCAAAAAAGTTCCTGGTATGCTAATATAGGGCGTAGCTAGAGGCGGATTATGTCCCTTTGGAGCACCTAGACTAAATAACTTCTAAATATTTTGCATATCAAATTAACGCGAAGGCCTATCTAAACACAACCATGGTGAAAAAGCATATTTTTATAACCAGCATTATGACAATAAAACAGTCAAAATAAATAAGTTTGTCATATTGATATCATTTCAGTTTATGAAACAATTTAAAAGCTTTAACATTTGGAAATTTAAAATCGTTGTTTTATAAAAATCCTAAGATTCAAATATGTTGATCTAAGATCAATCATGCTGTCTATATTTGAAACATAGTAAGTCAATGGAATGGGGTGCCATGATTTACAGTTAGGGCTCCACATGCACGCACGCATCAAACACACACATACACATACACACACCCTCACATATACACATGCAAGCACGTATGTTCTGTTAATTTACAGCGTTCTCAAATCAAAACCCTGATGAAGCTCTTAGTAGGCTGAAACACGTCTAGAACGATAATAAAAATGCTAGAGAAATCTTATCATGCCGAAAATACAAGTAGTTGTTTTGTATTCTGTCTGCTTTCATTAAGTATAACGTTATTTTGCAATTATATGAAAGTAACAATGTTCTAGGGAGGATCAGTGCACCCACATCTGAGACGCGGTTTCCTTGTAACTTTGTTACTTTTCAATTAAACCTTTTTTAAGACTGAAAATGGGGAGTAATGATAATCAATACAACAGATTATGAGAATTCTACACAATTATAGCAAGGAATGTGAGGTGGGTTTTTCCTGTGGGATTTTCCAATAAATCCTACTAGGACGCTAATGTTGTGTGGAATGAAATGTCAGCCAGAAAATTTCAACAATGTTTAGATGTTATGATGATAGAAGCAAATATTATATTATTTTCTTGTTGAGACGCATTGTTAGCTTATAGCAAATCACATACCCGTGGACGATGAGTAAACATTTCCATAATTTACTCGGATCTTTGTAAATTTCATAATATCACGCCAGCTTCCATTTCTGCTTTCTGGCGTATGAACAGAGAAAGCAAATGCTGAAATGAAAATGTTACTTATCATCATTATCATCACGAGCTGGTCAATATTATTATGTCATCACAGTCAAAGATGTTTCCGCAATTATCACCATCCTTTCCATTATCCAGCGTAATTTGGTACCAACAACATGGATTAGCCACAATCTATTCAGTACATCAATCATTGTGAACTCATATCAATACATTCTTAAACATCATTATGCCGTCAAATGATGACTCAACATGAAGGGCTGAACTTTGTAACCCAGGATGGTTTGCCCTAAAAATAGGACAGGAATGGGAGGAGGCATAAAAAAACAACAAGTAAGAAAGAATTGAGACTACATGAAATTGGCCAATGATAAACAAGATCAGTGAATTATTGTGGATATTGAAATGTTTTTTTAATTTACAGGTGACATGTTTGCATTAATGCTATTCCGCTACGTCTTGCTGTATTTGTTTGTATTTACAGGATCAGGATGAGCAAATGGGCTAATAAAGTCCTCTGTTGTTCTATGAACAGTTTTGCTCTGTTGAGTTGCTCACATCAACCCTCAGCGACTCGAGCCAGTTATTCTGGATATTGCTAGATTTGTTCAAAACATGCATTGAAAGTGAAGCACAAAGGGGAAAGTAAAATACATTAGCCAACCCAAGTCAGAGGCTTAGAGACCCTTTGCAGGATCAGGAAGTAAGACAACAAAAGCTTGTTGCACTAGAGAGAATTAAAAATGAATTGCGAAAATGAAAATATAAATTAAAGTAATGAGATTGTAAGCTAAGAAAAGGGGTGAACACAAACATTTGAGTTGTGGTTTTTTAGTGGATACTTTCTGGAAGCATTACTGTGTAAGTGTGGTATCCCCACGAGACCTTCAAAACAACAAGGCTAGTGACACTAAAACTCTTATAGATAACAAAGTGATGTGAAAATAAGTATAATAAAAATTATCTCAAGGAAGAATTACTCATTTGGATATTGATGATTTGTGAAAGATCAGTGAACTGGCTTCATTTAAAATCACAGGTAAATACTAAAAAATTCTGC
>JAQGDQ010002003.1:5000-12500 GCA_030141605.1 Tubiluchus corallicola | reverse complement strand
GGGGGTGGTTGCAGTTGGCTGCTCGTTGGAGATGATCACAGTTTCAAATTATAAAGGAAGAACTCACCCATATTTTCCTGTAATTTGACCAATTTTTATGTGAAGGTCAAGCAACACGGAGCCATGGATGACTTTGCTATAATGTTTAGAGTAGTCACTGTGGTTCTCAAATGTGTAGCATCTTCCTCCAAGAGGAGCAATTTCAAAACCAAAAGAAACACTTATCGCCAAAGATTTAGATTTAAATTTAGATTTATTTGTTTATTTAGCCATTACAATATACAAAATATTACAATTACAGAATTGCCAATGTATTGCAACTCCATAAGCCCAGCAGAAGGAACTAACTTATTATAAGGTGCACTCAATGTTGGCAATTTTGGAAGGAATTGGAAAAGAATTTTATTCAGATCTGAACTTCAAATTGGGAAATAATTTACACTGTGCGTTGTGTGAACTGCATACGTAACAAATGAAACACCAGTATGCAGTTAATTACATATTTTGTTTCTATCTGCGGCTGGTATAATACAATACAACAGAATATGCACGTTTACATATGTTGAAATCTTTGGATACTAGAGAATTCAGAAAACAAAGGCACATTAAACTCGTCTGTTTCACCACACTACCCGTCAGACTTTCTGTTTCCCAGTAGATCTAGAAGACCTATAACACATCATACATTTTTTATTTTTCTCGCTTTCACAGACTCGCATTGTGAAAAAGCTACAGACAATTGGATTAGAGAGTTGTCTTCGCTGCTATCATATATTCCTATGAGAAAAATACAAATGAGAAATGTGTTACGTATGACCATTTTTCAAGTTAATGGGACATGCTAAACCGATAAGAACTGGAATTAACTAATTTACTAGTAATAACTAACCACGAATAGCAGTCTTACCAGGAGATTCTGTAGCCTGCACATCTTGACTGAACGAGATTAGTTTTTGAGTACATCTTGTACAACTTGTAAAACTCTCAACTGAAATAATTATTATAGTAAATCAAGCCATCATTGGCAAATTCAAAATGATAATTACTGCAATTTTCACAACCAGGAGGTTGTTCAAAATATTTGATTGGACTTTGGTTTGACTCCTTGGGCTTTTACCCATTATTTCTCAGATGCATACCTTTCGTCTCCGCTAGTGAGTGACCAAATGTGAGGTTATGCAAGACCTTGGAGTAACTTGGATCAACTTTTCATCGATTATGTCATTGCATGTCACATTACAATTTCGTGATTCTTGAAGATTACACTATTTGTTTGTTTTGTGTCATTTTGTCTATTTATCAAATTGTATTTTTACTTCTCCATAGCTTGAATATTGATTTTGTCTTAATTGTCTGCAGATAAATCACACAAATAAATAAGTAATTGTAAGTTTTTTAAATTATTTACTGAATGAGTGAACGAATGACTGACTGACTGACTGACTGACTGACTGACTGACTGACTGACTGACTGACTGACTGACTGACTGACTGACTGACTGACTGACTGACTGACTGACTGACTGACTGACTGACTGACTGACTGACTGACTGACTGACTGACTGACTGACTGACTGACTGACTGACTGACTGACTGACTGACTGACTGACTGACTGACTGACTGACTGACTGACTGACTGACTGACTGACTGACTGACTGACTGACTGACTAACTGACTTACTGACTGAATAAATGAATGAATGACTGTGTGTGAATAAACGATGGAGAGAATTAATAAACAAATAAACTGATGAATAAAAATAAAGTAATAACCAAAACGTTATTATAAATTATTTTTTGACTAAAGTAAATTATTTGTAGCTCTAGACATCTCTTAGTTTGTTTAGTTGAATAATTTTCATTCAGACAAACAAGCTAAGGTAAATGAGCACCTGATTGGACTGTTAAATTTTACAGTGATTAACTCATTAGTGTTGACAAACACTGTTAAAACACGTCGGCATATCATATTGTGCAACTCGAAGGTTACACTGTTTCAGTAATTGCGCACAATTAACGACAAATCACTTAGCCCCCTGTACCCTTCGAGTTGTTTTAGGGAAAATAATTAGCAGTATCAACAAAACAGATGCATTCAAATAAAAGCCGTTTTTCCAACCTTCCACTAACGTTAATTTACACTGGTAATGCACAGAGACGTCATTGTTTTTCTGTTTGTTTCACGTTCAGTAACCGCCTTGCTAGGGCTGTAAATTACACGCGCGGTCTCTCAGGACAGAAAATAACGCTTTTATTTTGATGGGTGACTGTCGTTTAGGACGAAGGTTGTTCGTTAAAAATCCGGTTGCTACTGCTGCTGCTGACTTCAGGTATCTGTGATAAAGTGCTCAACTCTCATGGTCACCAGCCGATGGGAGTATTTAAGGCGTGGTGTGACCGGTGTTGATACCATACGCCTGTCGTCTGCAGTACCACACGAATCTCAACTCAACTTATAATTGTAAGTATTTTTTAGTAATACTAAAGTAAGCATTTTGAAGTTTTAGTATATGACTTAGTCATCTTATGAACTGCGTTTTTTATCGTTACAAACGGCAACTTTTTTTAAAAGGTTTGAAAGATTTCTTGATACATTCAGTGGTATTTTTTGAAGAGTAAACTTACAAGATGTTTCGTTTTATCTTAACATTTACAACAAACTTTATCTACGATATAGGAGTAGCAAGATTGAGACGAAATTATTTTACATTTTGAAACGTACGAGCCAGTAAGGGAAACTGTTTAAAAACGTAAAATGTAAAAACCTATCCCTGTTTTTGTCTCTTTCAGCTTTTCGACTTTGTTTAATTTTTGCTAAGAAGGAAATTCAGCACAAATGTCTTAATTTATTGCAAATTTTACATAATACGTTTACCTCTAAGCCATCAAAATATTGAACGTATCAAAATTCTCTTTTAAACAGTTTTCGCTACTAAACCGGCAAAATCTAAACTTAATCCAGGCGTTCTTTGATAATGCTTCATAGTCTTTTTGCGACTGCTTAACTTTGACTACCAAAAAAATTTAGCACAAACTGAATAATTGTCTACTTTTTGCGAAATTTAGTATAATACATAAGTTTAATTTGTTAATTAAATATTTTTCTTGTTAGGAAAATGAAGATCGCTCTAGCTTTCCTCCTTGCCGCTTTGGTAAGTCGTCTATGGACGGAATTTCACAATTTAGCCAATTGTTCATGTTCGAGTACCACACCTAGTTAATTTACATTCACGTTTCTATTTAATGCAACGTAGCCTTTACTGCATCAATCAAAGTACGTCGACACATGTACTTGGCATTGGTTTGTGTTAGCCAACAACATTTCAGTCAAACTATTTAATTAACTTTGGAGACAAAAGAAGTTAAAAGAACAAGAAGTTTTTATTTGTATAACAGTTTCATTGATAAGTTCATTTGTACAACTGTTTCATTGATAAGTTCATTTGTACAACAGTTTCATTGATAATACATTTGTACAACAGTTTCATTGATAAGTTCATTTGTACAACAGTTTCATTGATAAGTTCATTTGTACAACAGTTTCATTGATAATACATTTGCACAACAGTTTCATTGTAAGTTCATTTGTACAACAGTTTCATTGATAAGTTCATTTGTACAACAGTTTCATTGACAAGTTCGTTTGTACAACAGTTTCATTGATAAGTTCATTTGTACAACAGTTTCATTGATAAGTTCATTTGTACAACAGTTTCATTGATAATACATTTGTACAGCAGTTTCATTGATAAGTTCATTTGTACAACAGTTTCATTGATAAGTTCATTTGTATAACAGTTTCATTGATAAGTTCATTTGTACAACAGTTTCATTGATAATACATTTGTACAACAGTTTCATTGATACATTCATTTGTACAACAGTTTCATTGATATGTTCATTTGTACAACAGTTTCATTGATAATACATTTGTACAACAGTTTCATTGATAATACATTTATACATCAGTTTCATTGATAATACATTTGTAGGTTGCTGTAGTTAGCGCCGGCGGATTTTATCGTGGCGGCTACGGACGAGGCATTGGCTATGGACGTGGCTTTGGCTATGGACGTGGCTTTGGCTATGGACGTGGATTAGGCTTCGGATATAGAGGTGGATTCTACGGACGTGGATACGGTGGATTCGGCGGATACGGCCGTGGTTACTACGGACGTGGATACGGTGGATTTGGTGGATATGGCGGTGGTTACTACGGACGTGGATACGGTGGATTTGGCGGATATGGTGGATATGGCCGTGGTTTCTACGGACGTGGATACGGTGGATTTGGTGGCTACGGACGTGGATTTTATGGCCGTGGATACGGATACGGTGGATACGGTGGACTTGGTGGCTACGGACGTGTATCTTATGGCCGTGGATACGGATATGGTGGTGGTTTCTGGTAAATCCTGTGATTCCCAAGTTGAACATAGATTGAACATTCTTTGTACAATACTTCTACAGTTATGGACAGTAGAATAGTTCTTCAACAGATCCGGAGTTCATCCGTGCTTGACGTAGATCCACTTCTCCTTGATATATCCACGTTTGCTTCAGATCCACTTGTAGCTGTTATATTTCAGACTGCCTTTTCAGTGTTGTTCTAATGTAAAAAGATGTTAATGCTAGTCTAAGTTATCTTTACTATTTCTGTATGTCAAGGTAAAATATGCCCGTGCTTCAATTCAAGTCATTTTGAGGATTCTCCATACAAAGAAAGTAAATTCAAAGTTATTCGCTGCACGTTTATTATGAGACGTTGAAAATAGAAATCTAAATCTGTTGTGTATAATTCTGAAACTCTTCTGTGTGAGAAATAAATTTTTGTAAAAAAGCACAGCAAAATTGTCAATATGATAATTGTTATAGTATATTAACAACAAGTTCTACAGTTAATAAAAAATTAATGAAAAAATAAAGTACAAATAGCACAAATAACTATAAAAATGTGAACTAAGGTTTGTATGCAAATGCAAACATAAGCAGCTAAATTTAGTAAAGGTACAAAGCTTACAAAATAATGACATAAAGACGTACATGATCTTTTATATTGAAGACCAGATAATACACAGAAATCTGTTACATGGAAAACAGCTATACAAGGGACAAAGAGCGAAATCATGAACACAATTGACTAATTACATTAATGGAACACATGTAATACCTTATATCTGAGAAATATCCCAACAATATCAAGCGGCAAAATACAGTTAACGCGAAAGTATCATGGAAACAAATTAAACTTAAAAATTAATCAGTCAAATAAAAGAGAACACACAATCAACTTACTACTCTGCAAGGCACCTAAAAAGTTTTCCAAGTAAGCAAACTAGGAGACATGCATCCAGTGTACAACACGACAAGCACATTCAGAACTACACCTACTTCTCAATCAGTCAACCAACCAATCGGTTGTCTGAACAACCGACTTACTCACCAAACAACCAATCGACCAATGTCTGACAGCTATTATGCCACCCAACCAACCAATCAAGCAGAGAACAAAGAACAGACAGAGAAACTGTTTATCAGACAACAATTATACAAAGAAGTAATAGAAAAACCGGCGAATATGTGGGATTGTAATCACAGCATATGTCACAAAGCAACTACATTATAGCAATTACTGAAGTTAATTAGCTAAGTCTCTTGGTGCAACCGAAGGTCTTTAATGCAGCTAATCGCATCGATTCTAAGCTTTTTTCTGTGTAATTTTCTGAGCTGCTGATAATTCTTCGAAGTCTGCAGCATGTTGCAGTTGACTTTGGTTGCACGAATCCGTAATTTTTTGCAAAAAATCCATGCCACGATATTTCTCCATTGTTTTTGCTGGCGACGGCAGTAAATGACCTTTTACTTTTAAGTATACGAAGTCTTGGTTTTAAAGCTCAATAGTGGACTGTAGACAATGGTGCACTGTAGACAATAGTGCACTGTAGACAATAGTGCACTGTAGACAATAGTGCACAGTAGACAAGAGTGCACTGTAGACAATAGTGCACAATAAACAATAGTGTACAGTAGACAAGAGTTCACTGTAGACAATAGTACACAGTAGACAATAGTGCACAGTAGACAAGAGTGCACTGTAGACAAGAGTGCACTGTAGACAATAGTACACAGTAGACAAGAGTGCACTGTAGACAAGAGTGCACTGTAAACAAGAGTGCACTTTTAATTGCGCATTTATGATGTACGGTTGTAGAACATGTTGGGATGATGGGAGCAATGGTACTTTGCTAGAAAAATATGTCATCTTCAACCACATCAGAGGAATATTTCCCTTCTGTTTTTTCTCAGGCAAATTATTTCATATTACCTTTGAAATACAGGCTGTGATAACTTAGTAAAACAGTTAACATGATAAATATTGTGAAATTTTTGTTTTGCTCGAACCAGCCTTAAGGAAAAAATACTAAGATATGATAAAAATGCTACGGCTGGGTAATTAAAATAATGTTTTGCCAAAGTCAAAGTCATATGGCAGAAAATAAAAAACGTTTCTTTGAAATCAATTAGAAAGGCAGCAACAGCAGCAACAGCAGCAGCAGCATCTCAAACAGACCTTGTTTCACTCAATGCATGGGATTTGTTTGATTTTCTAGACGTACTTCTGTCTTATAACTTAGCACTGTAAAGTGTGCTACCAAGGCTTTATGGTCGTACACCAAGAACTGTGTAGGAGTTAGAATTAGAAACATAGCTAACTGTAAAGTCAAAAGCAAAACTTTTCATAGTCGCCGTTTTGGTCAAATATTAACCTTGAACAATGATGACAAATTGCGTACAGTTTGGTCCAATAATCACGTTTGATAATGTTGGACACTTCTCAGCGTAAACCTGACATCCTCACATTGCAAATCATCATCAGAAATTGCCAGACAAAACTTCAACACCTGCTCTTTCAATGTCTTGCGCTCAGCTAATTTCGAAGTTCGAAAAACGGGAAATTTGTGACAAGACGAGAACGAGAGAATGCATTGATGTTGTAATACATAATGACGATGTGTGATATTGACGTTTATTGTTATTACACTTTAAAGAAAAACTGCTTCATCGAAAGCACTTCGTCTTAATAAAATTGAGTGTGAACATTAAGTTTGTAAACAACGACGAAAAGTTTGAAGTTATTAGAATCCTGGTAGTCAGTTAGGCAGGCGGTGGAGAAGACATTTAAGCGAAAGTAGAAACTTCATACAACAACCACTAGACCTGGCAGCTGATGTCGTCTCAACGACGATAATGATTGCGATGGTCAAGGACCTGCTGTTGATGACGACAATGATTGTGATGGTGACAGTAATGTTTACTACGTCAATGCTGAAAAGACAGTCGTAGATGTTAGAACCCTTATTCTTGGGTACGTTGTGTTTTACAATATTTGTACATCTAGTATACCTCTTTTTGCTTCTTTCAGAAGATTCGGACGATCCAGACAACGATTTTAGACGAGAGCAGCATGATGATCGTTTAGATGAGGACATCGACCAG
>JAQGDQ010001288.1:0-49543 GCA_030141605.1 Tubiluchus corallicola | reverse complement strand
ATGACCCATTATGTATCTGTTCAACCCACTGACGCGACCCATTATGTATCTGTTCAACCCACTGAGACGACCCATTATGTAACTGTTCAAACTACTGAGATGACCCATTATGTATCTGTTCAACCCACTGAGACGACCCATTATGTATCTGTTCAAACTACTGAGACGACCCATTATGTATCTGTTCAACCCACTGAGACGACCCATTATGTATCTGTTCAACCCACTGAAACGACCCATTATGTATCTGTTCAACCCACTGAAACGACCCATTATGTATCTGTTCAACCCACTGAAATGACCCATTATGTATCTGTTCAACCCACTGAGACGACCCATTATGTATCTGTTCAACCCACTGAAACGACCCATTATGTATCTGTTCAACCCACTGAAATGACCCATTATGTATCTGTTCAACCCACTGAAACGACCCATTATGTACCTGTTCAACACACTGAGACGACCCATTATGTATCTGTTCAAACTACTGAGACCACCCATTATGTACCTGTTCAACCCACTGAGACGACCCATTATGTATCTGTTCAAACTACTAAGACGACCTATTATCAGAAGTACAAACAGCTTGAAACTTGAAAACTTTGTCAAAAGCAGTTCACACTTGCAAGTCTGTTGTCAGGAACAAAACTCCTCGCGACTGTCTGAACGTGCCCTAATGGAGGTACTCACTTGAGGAAGGTTGCACTCAGATACACCAGTGACCACGGTTTGAGTTTTGCACACGGATGAAACAGAGTTCCACAGGCACAGCTTTACGTCGTACTTTCCCGGATCGGTATAAATGTGCGCTGAATCAAGGGTACCATTGAGTGGAGTGTCGTGCAAAACCGGATCATTAAACACTGTGGAAAAAATGGAAAATCTCTAACTTATAACTTACATAAATTTAAACATTTCTCAGTTTTACTTGTAACTGTTTGATAAAATTTCAAACCTTTTTGATTTAATGTTTTGTAGCAACAGTCAGTTTTTATAAATTGCCGGCTTTTATTATCGCGCAATGTACAGCCCACTAGAATATTACCTTATAGACAGTGGAGATTATAAGGTAATGAACTTAAACTTGAACTTAAAAACATGAACTTGAACTTGAACTGAAGAACATGAACTTAAACTTGAACTTAAGAACATGAACTTGAACTTGAACTGAAGAACATGAACTTAAACTTGAACTTGAACTGAAGAACATGAATTTAAACTTGAACTGAAGAACATGAATCTGAACTGGAAAACATGAACTTGAACTTAAGAACATGAACTTAAACTTGAACTTAAGAACATGAACTTGAACTTGAACTTAAGAACATGCACTTAAACTTGAACTGAAGAACATCAACTTGAACTTGAACTGAAGAACATGAACATGAACTTGAAATGAAGAACATGAAGTTAAACTTGAACTTATCAACATGAACTTGAACTAAAGAACATGAACATGAACCTGAACTTAAGAACATGAACTTAAACTTGAATTTGAACATAAACTTGAAGATGAATTTGAACATGAACTTGAACTCGAACATGAACATGGACATAAACATAAACTTGAACATGAACCTAAACATGAACTTGCACTTGCAGTTGAACTAAAACTTAAACTTGAACTCCAACTTTAGCTTCAACTTGAACTTAGACGACAGAATAAAAACAATTTCACAACAACTCAAAAAAATAAAACACGTACTGGCCGTCTCTCTTTTCTTCCGTTTACTTGACAATCCACCTGTTGGCTGAGCAAAAAGATTCTGAAGGCAGTCTTCTTTTAAACCATAGCACTCCTGGTACCTGTCACCCCAATCATAGCAAGCGCAGCTTCCAGAACCGTATTCATCACACGCGAATCCTATTGACTTTGGTTCACCTGTAACACAAAAGCGTTCATCAGTTGTTAACCACTGCCGGGTTCACGAGGGTCACGTTTAGACAACAAATAGCAAAGTCTGTTATCTTGTTCTCAGATTGACTGGAGAAACCTTTGACAAACTTCATCTGAACATTTAGATAAGTTGGTTTGGTACAGCACGATAGTAGTATGCTGGCTTCCCACCCAGGAGGTCATAGGTTCAACTCCCGACCAAAGACTTACAAAACGTTACCGCTGGTTTTTCGATCAATCACGCGAGTTTATCAAAGTAACATGCGGGTAATAACATTCTGGACCACCATAACAATAAGTATTGAGTTACTTATGGTGTAATCCCTGGCCTGTGTCATGGACATGCAGGATGGACATGGGCATTAGCACCTGCAACTTGGAGATGACGAAGACTGTACAAACACAGGTCCTGTACCTCTCAGTTCTGATGTGGTTCAGTTGTGATGTAGCACACATATTTGAGTGAATATGCATTGAGTGAACTTATTAAGCACAGTGGAAACTTGAAATTTGAAACTTAATGCCGAGTTGGTGCGTTCCAGTATCGATCTTATTAAAGGACGATAAACTGTAGTCACATGTTTCTGTGAAAGTCTTACCCTTAAAAAGCTTATTAAATAAATTAGGAATGTTCATAACGATATAATGACAGTGGTGGTTTTTATGGCTACAGCGGTGTCCGCTGGCAGTGACAATAATAAGGAAGTGACCAATAATAAGCAGCCGAAACTCGACTCTCAAGTTCCTCCTGATGACTCCAAAAACCTGTACTTGCATTGTTTTTGTCTTCCTTACTCCTATCATAACATATTCCTTGAAAAATATTATAGCTATACGTATACAAAATTTCTCTCCATTAATACAAACTATTTTATGATTATAATTACACTCCTTAGAAAAATGAGAATATAATCACCTCTCAAAAAACTAAAACTATAATATGTAAACCTACAGCCATGACCTTCTTTCTCCAAACTTTTTTTTGCGCTATCCTGTTCTTACTGACCTACCTAACTTTTCCTTTTCCACATTTATTACGTAATTCTTTTCTCTCTAGTACAAACTACATATACTAACAAATGCCAGGTGCCACTTGCTGGTCGGCCGCTGCTTAGCGATATACTTCAGTACAACCTAAAGACATGTGCTCGCACCTAGCATAGCCTCTGTGGTTATTGCATTTCTAGGACTAATTTTTACATTTGTTTTCATAAAGAATAAGAATTCCTACCGTCATTTACGACGGCTCCGTCGTCGACAATGTGACAGCTTCCAGCAGCTTGCTTTACGTGGAATATGAGCTGGACGTGCTCGCTCCAGGCTGGATCAATCACAATGTTTTGCAGCGGATTAGACACGGTAAGCTGGCATTGAATTTCTCCAACCTAGAAAAATTTAACAGCATCCACGTGTACAATGGCTTACCAGCTAATGTTTAAAACACAAAAACCCCTCCACTTGACCGCCTCCGCCCTCTAGCCGTGCATGTGCAGCTCCTCCGCCTAGTGTCGAGATATCATGTGGCCATCCGAAAGCCTACAGCACCTGGTATTCCTAGGCGGTCACCCATCCAAGTACTAACCAGGCTCTATATTGCTTAACTTTGGTGATCAGGCGAGAACCGGTGTTTTCAACATTATTTGGCCGTAGTCTAGATCAGAGTAATGCAAATTAATATAGATTTGCATGGAAAGTCTTTTGGAACATAATTTAAGATTTTTTCCACGATTTCTGTTTGTGTAGGTGACGTCATGTAATGGCGCAGTTGGAACAGTATTGCAGGAGAGTTAAAATGTAAACAAACAAAAAATCCTTTCAACGTTAATACGATATATGCTTAAAATTGCTATAAAGTAATATAATTTTTTATGGCGATTTTTCTGAAATGTACTTCAGGAGCCCCTTTCTTGTCCTTTATAAGAGAATGGAAAAATTGTCAATGTTGGAACCCATACTGGATTAATAAAAAAATGTGATGCACTAAGTGACTCAGTAACGTACCAATCCATCGAAAAAGACACAGATTGAATCTGTTGCCTCATTGTGTTTCGTGACAGCTTCGTCTCCTACCTCGAACGTTTGCTGAAAGGTGTCGCCACTGTTGTCAGTACAGTCTAGTTCGTAAGAACTCACAGTGCCTGAAAAACACCAGGTAAAAATAACCAAAATAACAATACCAGTCGCAAAAGATGCTTAAAAATCAATTAGCATCACAAAAACAGCAAATTTTCAGACGCAACATCTCAAATGGAAACAAAATAGAGACTTGAAGCTGTTGAAATAAATTAGAATAAACTTTTGTTGATACTTTTCTACAAACAGGATAGAAAATTCACATCACTTGGGTGCAAGTGTCACAAATCTTGTGCTTAATTTAAAGCACACGAAAACCCTCCACTTATATAAACCTTAAAAAATTCATCTTAAAATTTTATACCACTTACATACTTCTTATCGTATGCACGGCTTGCATCAGCCGTAACGCTGTATAAAACGTGTAAATTTAAACTCCCACGATGTCCGTTAGGCGCGGCCATTTTAATCGTAGGTCGTTTGAAACAAGTTTTGATAACATTTTGTAAAGTGTGAAAAAATAATTAGAGCATTCGTAGCATACATGTTGCTAATTAAGTAAAATTTCAAATTACTGTTTCTTGTCAATAAGATTTAAAATACGTTTTTGGCTAGTGAGTGGCGCACCCTGGAGGGTGAGTCAGCGACATTTTACCAATTGGCACAAACATTTTAATTTATCAGTCTGGTTACATAAGTCTTTCCAGCAGGTAAGTGAAACGCTAAGTAATATAGATTTGCATGGAACGTTTTTTGTGTCATAATATAACATTTCTGTTTCTTCCCCTGATTTACGTGTCGTAGTGACATCATGTAATGGCGCCGTCGGAACAGTATTGTGGGAGATTTAAAATGAGAACAAACGGAAATTCCTTTCAAAGCGAATACGATATGTGCATAAAATTGTTGTAAAGTAGTATAATTTTTTAAGGTGATTTTTCTGATTTAACGTACTTTACGTGCCCCTTTTCTTGTCCTTTAACCCTTTCACTACGGAAGGCGGCACATTGCCCGCCTGTTTTTCATGCAAGGGACGGAAGGCGGTAGACTGTCACGCAAGCTCAGCACTAAACACAGTCGCCCAGGTCTGTTTATTTCACTGCTAAAACCATGCAGAATCATTATAGAAAAGTCTAACAGCCGTGGGATTGGGGTCGCTTTGCAACGAGTAACGCAAACCAGCCAATCAGCATCTGAAGCCAGGTGCATTTCATAATACGGTACTGTATAGTACGCTCCCATGGAAATTGTTTGTTATCAGTTGGTGAAACGTGTTTAGTCACTTGTTCTGCATTCTTATAACATAATTGCATATTATGGCATAGTAATATTACAATTTTTTGAAAACTGGTTTCTAAATATAAGTATGTGTTTATTTGTGTGGGTGTGCATGTGCGCACATGCATGAGTGCATTCCAGAAGTTTCTTTCTAGAACATTCTACAAGGTAAGACGATTATTCTAATGGAACATTCTACAATGTTCTATTTGATTCTAATAGATGCCAGCGATCTCCACAACACTTATAAAATAATTGCATATTATGGATTAGTAATATGGACTTTTGTGTAAATTGGCTTCTAAATATAAGTATGTGCTTATTTATGTGGGTGTGTACGTGTGTGCGTGCATGAGTGCATATATGTGTGCGTGGATGTGTGTGCATGTGGATAAATAAAACTAATATGGAATATTAGTGTTTAATAACAAATGGCTGCTTGTTTATTTACAAGATTCTGTTTTAGTAACACACCACAAGAAGTTATTGTCAAACGTGCAAAGTCAAAGCGGCCCTGTTAAAAAGCAACTATGCAGTGAAAGGGTTAACGAATAACTTTTTAAACGTTGGGAAAACGTCATTTGATTCAATTCACTTGGATTAACGACTTAGTTTTCTGTAACGAATGAAGCAAAAAATCCCAGTAGATAGATAAAATAATGATGTATTTCAATAATTAATTGTGACAGTGATTGCCAGAATTTTTACAAGTCATTGCGGTTTATTTTACCAATTATTACCCAAATGCAGGTAATGAGTTGGAGAAAGGAGACATTGAAAAATTGTGGACTAGTTGGGATTTGAACCCCTGTACTCTACCACCTAAGCTACCAGCCCAGCATGACAGAGCAGGCCTAAGATTTCCTTCTTGTAACGCACAATGAAATGATGCATTCAATCTGTCATATTGGAGACATCTGTTATAAGCTTACTACATATTAATTAGTCTTTACCATGTGTGCAGCCTAGTTCACTATCAACAATAACCTCCAAGATGAGCCACTGGATCAACAGAGGTGTCTCAGTATACATTCGGATGTGAATACATCCTCCCTCTGCGAGACAAGCAGACAGAATCAATATGGCAATCCGGAGCTAATATTGAAGGTAAACACCTATCCAGTCACTGGGCGGACTTGGTGTTGCTGAACTTCAGATGCAAGGCACACATGTGTGACTGCTCGGCTATTCATCCCTGCTCATATAAAAGCAAAAAAAGTGAATACGTCAAATGGTAAGGTCTTTATACCAGTATGTGAAATGAAAAGCTCGATGCATAAATTATCCGGAAACTCATTGTGGTCCTGTCCCAGGCCAGGTTGCGGAGGTCCGTTCAGCGGCTTCGGTGGAGTGTACTTGGCCAATATGTCTCCGACCGTGGCATCATCGTAAACGTCCACCTTAAAGAGAGACGGTTATATCATTAAATTTTCCAAAAAACATTTGAACAGCAAATTACACTTTGAGCAAGAGCAAGGACATTGAACAACTTGCCCTCTCGGGTAATAAAATAGTCATCAATTCCGTCATAGTCATAGTCATAGTCATCTGTACATATCAGTAGAGTGGACACTTCTGCATACAGGTATCATATATTTGCATTATCAGTAAGGCTTTCCAGGAATTGATGATGATTGTGAAAAGGTCAAAAATTAAGCGTACTAGACAACGCATTTGTCTGCACTTGACAACGCCTCGCTGTCCATGCTATTGTAATATTTTAATAGTTGTAACAGCTAACCAAAACCTTATCTACTTTTTTTCTTGTTCCCTGGCAAGATCCAGCTAGTAAATCACTCTATGTACAGACTAATGTATAACAATTAAACAAAGTAGACGTAAAACAACTGAAGTTAATGAACTGATGTGACAGACGGCTTTGCTTTACCCTTTGACCTACAGCAACTGGGCATGCGCACAACAAAACTGTGAAAAGGTTATTTGTTCTACAAAAAGTCTAGAAAAATGCATACAAGTTTACATTAAAAAATCATTGTTTCAGTATTCTAACCATTGTTTCATTTCGTTCCATCACAATAGGAATGTTTTTCCGCCTGTGTAAGATCCTACATTGTTCTGTTAACTTTCAAAAGATGCAAGAAAGAACCGGAGACAAGTGTAAGTGCAGTTGAAAGTGAGCGAACAGAGGGCAAAAAATTGTTCCGACATATTTCCAGGCGGAGAAAAAGGATAAAACTGATCCTACCTAGAGAAATACATGGTAAGAAAACAACAAAAGGTAAAATGCATGCTGCAAAAATTAGGTCTTGCTGGTCTTGCTGACCAAATAAATTTGCTTTAACTTAAAAAGTTGTTTCATAATCTTTACACACCATTGCCAGTAAGTGGGTATGCAGGAAATCTTGTTCGCAAAAGCAGTAATTTAAAGGAAAGGACAACTCATTTAGCATGTTCGGTTTATTTTACTGTTATCACTCAAACTTAGAAAAATATAAGAACGAAATTTGCAAAACGCTATCTATAAAACATAATGTTAATTCATACTACTGCCGAATAGAAATTTTCAGGGATGGTGGTAGACGCCAGTCACTTGAAAGTTATGAAGTGACTGGTGGACTGCGCCATGACTTTTTGTACGCGCTTCCGTAAGAGCGCACTGTTTAAACAAACTTAAAACACAAGAAAACCCTCCACTTACATAAAGCTTAAAAAATTCGTCTCGATATTTTGTACCACTTACATACAGCCTTTTCGTATGCAAGGCATTCATCGGCCGTAACGCTGCTTAAAACATGTAAATTTAAATGTAAATGGTAGGTCGTTTGAAACAAGTTTCGATAACATTCAGTAAAGTTTGAAGAAATAGTCAGAGCATTCGTAGCGCACACTTCACTAAGAAAGTAAAATTTTAAATTACTGTATTTTGTCAATAAGATTAAAAATACATTTTTGATTAGTGAGTGGTGCACCCTGGAGGGTGAGTCAGCGACATTTTACCAATTGGTGAAAACATTCTAAATTATTATTTCTAGTTTCATGAGTCTTTCCAGCAGCTAAGCGAAATGCTAAGTAATATAGATTTGCATGGAAAGTTTTTTGAGACATAATTTAACATTGCCTTTTCTTCCCCTGATTTATGTTGTGCGCAAGTGACATCATGTAATGGCGCCATCGGAACAGTATTTAAAATGAAAACAAACAAAAATTCCTTTTAACCGAGTTTTGTGTAGATATAAAATTGCTGTAAAGTAATATAATTTTTTAAGGCAATTTTTCTGAAACTACTTTAGGTGCCCCTTTTCTTGTCCTTTAAACTTCTGCAGCTTATCTAATGTCCAAGCAAAAATATTGCAAAATTACCTACTGACGATGTTAGATTTTTAAAAATGAATACTTTCGACACAAAGTGTCGCTGTACTGCTTTTCTTCAGCCGACGAATTACGTCATTGGTGGAAGAACGCCCATTCAAAATGGGGGCGTCCAAGCGTGATATGATCGCGACTTTAAAATGATTTTAGTGACACCTGTCACACTTTTATCACATTTTTTAAACGTTTTTCGTGACATTGAATTAAGTCCAACTTTCCAGAAGGGTTAACCCTTTCTTTAAATTTAACCTTATTTGCAAAAAAAAATTAG
This sequence comes from Tubiluchus corallicola, assembly GCA_030141605.1. NCBI lineage: Eukaryota > Metazoa > Priapulida > Priapulimorpha > Priapulimorphida > Tubiluchidae > Tubiluchus > Tubiluchus corallicola. The sequence continues at coordinate 40,691 of JAQGDQ010001288.1, read as the reverse complement.
ACAGTGTACCTTTAGTGAAGAACTTCAACGACAACATCGCTTTACACAACCAGTGTTAGCAAGTTTTGGATATAATGAAGAATTTTGTATTGAATTTATTATTGAAGGTGTAACATATAGGTTTGAAACAGATAGTTTTACAACTGATATAAGTTCTCCCATAGTTGGAGCGAAACGCTAGACAGATGCAGAACAATGGTGACCACAATGTATAAAAAATGTTGCAATAAATATGAACATTACTATGTAACAAGAATAACAAAGTTGATATTATTTAAAGCGCTTGGTGTTTGAAATAACAGACTGCACTAAAACAAAAATTCGAGTGTTCAGAGAATTATCTAGGGTATGGTTCCCATGCAGGAACAAACGTACAAGTTCATTTGATGCAGCACTGTAAACATCGATGTTAAAAGCTGACAAAAGAGTGCAGAGATTTGTAAATGAGTCATGTCTAGCCTGATGATAAAGAGGGCAGCTAATTAAGTAATGACCGACTGTTTCATAAGTAGAATCATATTGACAATTAGGTGATACTAGCGACCCATCTGAAGTACAAATCGTAATTAAGTTAGCAAAAACCAACTCTCATTCTAGTATGGTGTACAGATGAATTTCGAGTACCACTTGAAAAGTAAGTAGGCCGCTTATTAAAACACGTGTGATTTTTTAGTCGAAATTTAAAGATGTTTAAAGAGATAGAGATACGGATACCAAGAGGTATCCCAGCACTTAACTGAGGCAAGAAAAAAAGAATTAGCCTAAATTACTAATAACCTCACCCGTGAAAATAAGTAAGTTAGCATTTGATGAAAAACACTGGTTTAACAAATCCATCACCACGTCAAACAATTTACTGCTGGTATTCAAAGTTGTTGGGCACCGAGTAATCCACTAGCCGAAGTAGGACAATTGGCGTACATGGGCTAGCCCAAGTAGGACGCGTCGTACATGGGCTGCCCAAGTAGGACACTAGAGACAGGTAGCGAATTGAATCGCTAAGCGTACTGGCACCATCCGTTTGTCCTTGTTTATGTAATAATAATGATTAAAAACGTCAATACACGTTGAATAATTTTATTATACATCTGATAAAATAAAAGAATTTTATTCTGAGCTAGAAGAATTAATATTTGCCAATATTAATCTTCTTTGAAGTGAAATAAGCGCACTTTTTAGGCGATTGCAACATTTGCTTAAGGCATATCATTTTTTATTTTGTCTTGCTTCACAGACAGGTGATCCTTTTCACTCCCTCATGGACAAATAATTGTTTTCTACTAAGTAAATGGGTTAGCGAGTTATGTGCCCTACTTAGTTTCTCTCTTTGAAGCATTAGATACATAGTTTAATATTATGATGATATTAATGAGCTAATAATAATGATGATATTACTGTAAAAAATACATTTGTAAATTGTCAAGGACTGTTCATCATTATTATAAAGTTACTTTTTCTAAAACAAATTTAGTTTTATGTTTTATTTTGGCATAAATCTCGATTATCGACAGAAATCGCTAGTGTCCTACTTGGACTGTCCATATACGAAACTGCTTTTCAGCAAATTTAGCGCATGCGTTTTACAGGAAGTGTCCTACTTCGGCTAGTGGGTTAGTCCGCGCCCGACAAAAATATAGGAAGCACTTTGTTTAATGTAACAGTCAAGCATGTTAGTGAATGAACTTGGTCTAGTGGCACGTTCAGACTAGCGAGTTTTCTCTCCAACAGCAAACTTGCCAGTGTGAACTGCTTGGCGAGTTACTGCCGGCAAGTTATTGCAAGTTCACCAATATTAATTAAGCACGCTTCCGCGAGGTACCCTGCGGTGTTACTCACAGTGAAATGAGAATTGAGTGTCAGCGTTTTACTGTCAGAGAGTATTTCACAGCAAGTTTTGCTCTTTAGTCTGAACACGCTTGTGAGTTACTTGGAGAGAAAACTCACTAGTTTGAATGCACCATTAGACTGACATTAGAATAAAGACATTCAAATGTGTATGATCTCGTAACATATATGAAACTGTATCTTACATTACACTTCGGAAGAAAAAGCTATGTGCGGCAGCTCGTAACTAAAATTGGAGGGGGTGCTGCTTCAGAAAATTTTTAGCCATTGCTTTAATACTGTGTAAAACATAACATAAAACATAACAAACAACATAAAACATAACAAACATATGCAATTTTAATGTTGTAGTTATATTTGAAGTGCAGATGTTGAACGGCCTCTTTTCTTAACTGCAACTTTCTCATGGAGAGACAACTGTGAAAAATTAAGCTGTTGTAGTTCACTTACAGTCACAGAACTTATTTCTTGGGGATGCAAGACATCCATTATTAAATAATTCATGTTCTAAGCACGCACACTAAGTTTACACTTTATCACATCCAGGAATATGACGGTACACGGTAAGCCCGTGGCAATTGTTACTGTGATAGACACAATTATTTTCTACCTAGCAGCAGAGTCACGTGTTTTGGTTCCTCACAAATATAAAAAAGATGTAAAAGAAAAAAAAACTTAGAATATCATCGATAACAATGAGTGAAAACAGGGGGTGCTGTAGTACTACAGTACCTGTACACGAGCCGCCATTGGCTGTCAGTCTTCTGCAAAAGTTCTTTTAACCCAGTCATAGACAAACCATCACTTAGCAGCTTCTTCAGTCAATTTTTCCACTAGTTTGCCAGTACGATGATGATTTTCTGTTGCAGATGAAACCATCTGTGGAACACGTATTTTTAATCCTGGTCCTCCAGGCGGCGCTGCTAGCATCAGTAAATGGGTGTACAAAGAGAATAACCGTGACAAGCCTTATGTCAGAAGACAGGGGTAGATGCATAGACGCTAACGAGGATGGCAAGATGGCTAAGCGAGTGTGCTACTACTGCACCATGGAGGTAGACAAAGAAGCTGAGTTCTACACTGACTGCTGTGAAGATACAAAAACGGGAGAACTATACTATGACTGCCATGACACGTACACAAAACCAAAAGCAGCTGGCATAGGCAATCATCATGAATTTTCTGCTATGACAATGACTTTACTGCTACTCGGTTCACTATTTCTTTGCTTAAATAACATACATAATCATTTCTTGTAAGTGACTAGGTAAGCTAGCCAGTTTTCTAATAAAAGGCCTGAATGAATTATAGTAAGTCCTCGCTTAACGACTCCCCATTTAACGACGTCCCATTTTAACGACGATTTTTTGCTTTGCTCGCAACCATTTTTATATTGTCAACAACTTTTTTTTACCTAATTTGAAGCATTAAAACGGTACATATTGTGTAATTCTAATTAGTAAAACACATTAGTAACCTAAGAAGTGCAATTATTATAGTGTTTCTGCTTCCCGACTGAAGACGTACTAAATTCTAGCCGTTTGAATCAGGCCAGATCTATTTGCTGATCTATACGCCTCCAGTCACATGAGTTTAAACTTTATGCCAAAGATTATGGCTCAAACTTGTTGCTATAAAACAACCATTACTATTACCTGAAATTGTCTCAAGGTCGCCTCGTGCAGGGCTTGGCTTTCACTACGCAGTGTTTAACTGGTAACTGCCTATGCGTAGGCTTCAAGAGACCGCTAGCAAGTCTAGCTAGATACTGGTAAGAAAGATAGGTGGTTTCAAGCGAACAGAAAGAAATTAATCGGTAGAAATATGAATAAAACTCATACAACGTTTGATGTGTATGATTTAATCAGCATTGATTTCTGCTTCTAGATCGTACCTCAATTCTTTTACATTATTTGCTCTGGAGGTCTTGGTTTCGTTTAACGACGTTTCGCTTAACGTCGCATTTTGCTGGAACGCATTAGCATCGTTAAGCGAGGACATGCTGCATTTGACATGTATCGAAAGGAATGTATGTACAAATGTTAGCTGTAATGCTCGTTTTAGTGTAACATTTTATCATAGTTATAACAGTTAAAAATGACAGACTGTCTGAATGTGCATTGTGCATGCAGTGTGTGCATATTGTGTATGTACTATAGTACTAATGACTTGTTCAGTTCTTCAACAACTAAGGTTAGTTCTTAGCACAAATATATGTATATATATATCATTTATTTTGCAAATTAAAAATTAATGCAATACACAATACAGAGGTGGATATAGATAATTAGTAACAATAGACATATATTCAAAAAATTCAATACAATATATCCAATTTTGAATTAATAAGTGAATATAAGAGCATCTCGTGCATTTCATTTTGAGTGAAAACTTCAATAATTAATTCACGTTGATGATACCAGTAGATTTCATAATTTAGTTTTTCTTCTGCGGCATAGTTTAAATTCATTTTTTTACTTTCACAAAAATTCTGTTTTGTCCTAGTGTTGTTATACTTGAATGATCAGTCAGAATGCTCAGTGACAACAGAATTTCATTAGTAGTTTGACTCATGCGTTTGTACATCTTTATTGTCTAAGTGCTTTCAGGCATCACTAAATATATATATATGGAAGTACTTTTTCTTGTTCTGTGTTAGTAATGTGACATTGTATGTATGACTGCATAAGAAAAAAAAATAAAAATCTAATTTAATTCAAGTACTTCTGATCTACCATATCTTTCTAAAACAACAAATGCAACTGTCTCAAAAACATTACCAAATGCTTTAAGAAGCTCTAGGAAAGCAGATACAAAACAGTGGCAGCTCGTAGTTAAAACTAGTAGGGTGCTGTAAATGTTTAGCCATTGTTTTAATATTGTGTGAAATGATACAAACACATAAAAAGAAAATTTAGTCAAAAAGAAACACTACCTTACACTTGCACAACAGAGTCGGCACTGCGTGAGCGACAGTGCTTTCTCTATCTAGCATGCAGCTTCTTATCTCAGACATGGTCGCATGTGCATAACAGCCAAACACCACATTACTGGAACTGTGAAGCGCACAGTTCCATATAAGGATTCTAGTAATTTTTTCATAAACTAGGAAGTGGCTACTGGCATTAAGCATAAGGATTATATAATGTACAAAGATGAACAAAGAATTAAAGGAAAAAAAATGACTCACTATATTGAATGTTATCGATAATAGCCAGTGAAAATAGGGGGTGCTGCAGTTCCGCAGTGCCTATGTACCAGCCGCCACTGACACAAAGGAACAATAAAACTCATTGTTTCTACGCTCTAACCATTGTTTCGGTTCACTCTGCAATAATAGTTATATTGTTCTACAATTAGAAGGTGCATTTAGAACATCTTGTTGCTGAAGTAGGATTGCAGGCTGGCCTGTTTTCTTTACAAAAATGCAAGAGAATACCAGGCAAAAGTGCGCAACCACAGGAAACTGTGTGAGCAGATGACATAAAGGTGTAGAAGTCACTTTCATCTTTCATCCTGGAAAAGGATAAAACTGGCATTTCAAGGAGCACATGGCAAGAAAATGGCTCATGTGACAGAGCAGCTTTGATAAAGACAACATGCAGACATTTTATTAACTCAAAATACAACTATTTTGGCTCTAAGATATTCGTCGAAGCTCCAACACTCCGTTGTACCTGTATAGCACACTAGATATGCAATTACACATTATGAAGGTAAATATGAAATTATAAAATGTGTGCTTGCAAACCAAAACCGTCCACAAGTCGGCATAGTCAAAACTACGTTATGATGCTAAAAAGTAGAAAGCACCAAAAATTTGGTCAAATGTCGATTTTTTATTTTTCTGAAAACAAATGCTAAATGTATTGGACTTTTATATTCTAGCATCAGATTATCAGGAAAATGTCCAAAAACTACTAAAAATCTATTTTATTACTCCTTACCCACTTTTCTGCCAAGAAACTACTACTGCAATTGTAAAAAACTTGTATTTTCAAACTTCAATAGTAGCTCATGGAAGCAGTCATTTTGCTTCGGGTTTTTGCTGTTGCCAAGCCCAGATCTGAGCCAGGAAAAGCCACCTACTGGATTTAAACATAACTTCAATGTGCTCTTGCAAAGTCCGTAGCAACCAACATTTGTACTTTTGCTAAGAGTTTTGTAGACACGTAACAAAAAACAATGGCTGACTTTAACAGTGATTTTCTCAAGGTTATGTTTTTCAGTGTGAAGCCTGCACCTCAACTTCAACGTAGATTATCTCAGCTTAGAAATAACATAGAGCGATGAGCTTGGTACCAAAATGATCCTCATGAAATGGAAATTCAGGATATGTGAATAACTAGAAGAGCCTAATTGCCGACTTATGGACGTTTTTGCTATGCAAACACACAGATATTATTCGTAATTACATAACTAAATACTGTAGTAGTAATAGTAATTAAAACGAATTTATCATCAATGTTAACACTCTACCTTTATTAGGAAAACCAATCAATGACAATTTTCCTAATGCAGTAAGTCCACGCTTAACGATGCTAATGCGTTCCAGCAAAATGCGATGTTAAGCGAAACGTCGTTAAATGAAACCAAAACATTCATAGAAAGTAATGTAAAAGAACTGAGATACGTTCCAGAGCCAAAAAACAATGCTGCTTAATCCATATAAACTAAATGTTTTGACCAGACGGTTTAGTTTAGTGGTAATGCGTCTGCTTTCCGTCTGGGAGGTCGTGAGTTCGAACCAGCAGCCGGGTAATACCAAAGACTTTAAAAATGGTACCTGCTTTGCCCTGCCTGACGCATGGTATTTAGGGTAAAAGTGGGGTAATAATAGTCTCTGTTATGTAGTTGTAGGTTGTTATTTAGAGTCGGCGATAATAGCTCTTTGAGCTCATGTTAATTGTTGACCCAAAAGCCGACTTTAAATAAAGATTATTATTATTATTATTATTATATTATTTCGTGAGTTTTCGTCATATTTTTATGTTAATTTCTATGTTAATTTTTACGTTAATTATGTTAATGTTATTACCAATACCAAGCTAGCAGTTTCTCTTCATTAACACTGAAGTCCTACTCGCAGTTAATGATTAAACACTGCCTAGTAAAAGCCACACCCTAGCAGCATCTTTGAGACCATTTCTTCTGGATACTGGTTGCTATAGCAATAGGTGACAGCCAAAATTCCTTCACATAAAGTTTGCACCCAGATGCCTGTAGGCATGCAAAACTAAACTAGATCTCATTGTTATAAATGGCTAGCATTTAGTAGTCACGGTAACGAAGCCACACTTACCTGCCTTCCTACTCTATCAACAACGATAACGAAGCCACACTTACCTGCCTTTGCCACCCTATCAACAGCGGTAACGAAGCCGCACTTGCCTACCTGCCTACTCTACCAACAGGGCTAACGAAGCCACACTTACCTGCCTTCCTACTCTATCAACAACGGTAACGAAGCAAAAACATGAGTAATAATTGTGCTGCTTTATGTTATTACCAAGTTTCTGAACAGAATAACACAACATGTGCTGTTTTAATACTTCAAATTAGGCAAAAATGTTGTTGTCAAAATGAAAAATGGCTTTAAGTAAAGTAAAAAAATTGTTGTTAAAGTGAAACGAGCATTGTTTAGTGAGCAAAATGTTCAGAGTCGTTAAAACGAAATATTGTTAATCAGGGAGTAATTAAGTGAGGACTTCAGGGATGAGAATGACAAATTGCAAAAAACTCTGAAACAGGCCGGGGGTTTTGGGGCATAGGTGCTGAAATTGAAATTTTGTGACCACAGACACCTAGGCCCCCAATGGGGTTGAGAGGCAAAGCGCCCTTGGAGCCAGCAACAAATTGCAATTTTGTGACCGTAGAGAACCTCTAAGTGCACTTAAAATATCAATTACCTTGTTTCATGCATAATTTAAAATACCCAACTATCAAGGATACATGATACCTAATTGTCTCAAAAACACCTAAGTACTGGCCGCTCCTATGCAAAAGTATATAAAAACTGTCTGCAATTGACCAAAATAACTCCACACAATTGATTCTATATTTTTATACATAGAGATATACATGTGGTTACACTGATGTATGTGATGTAAACAAAGTGATGGCCTGCCACCTAGCGGTCAGCTTTTGAAATAATGTGCTGGGTCCGTAAAATTTTCTCAACGAATTTACGCGATTTACAAAAATGACACTACTGGTCTTCCAAAAACTCGGAATTCCGCATATCCACGGAAAATTCTCATCCCTGGGACTTACTATAACAGTTTGCATCTTTTCTAAGGCTTTGTTTACACAAATCTGACAAAAAATTTGAAAAGTGAAAAAGTTAAAATGTTCAGGTTTGTCTGTGACCCGATTAAAACACCTTTCTCAACAGTAACAAGTTATTAACAAGTCATTTCAATCACCCACAAGATTAAAAACAAGCCTTCTCACAGTTTCATTGCACTCACGCGCAGTTGCTGTATAGCCCAGCAATGTGCCTTAACTATAACCGCAAAGCTGCCTGCCACATCAGTTCAGTAACATCAGTTGTTTTGCGTGGACTTTATGCATTAGTCTGTGTGTAGAGTCATTCACTAGCAGGATTTTGCTTGGAAACAAGAAAAATGAACTAGGTAAGGTTCTAGCTAGCTGTTAAATTGTGTTAAAACTGCTAGTATTACAACAGCGTGGGTTACAAGGCGTTGTCAAATGTACACAAATGCGTTGTCTGGTACACTTAACCTTTGACCTTTTGACGATCATCATCACTCGCTGAAACTGTGAAAAGGCTTATTTTATTGTTCAGTGAGTCAGGGCCGGAACTAGATGTGGCAAGCAGGGGGGGCGGTCTACTGGGGGGTGGGGCGAGGTATCCGAAGTGGTTAAATAATGGTTAAGCCAATTTTAACCCCTTTTATACTGCATGCAGGCCTATAATTAGCGTGTGTGTAGGACGGCGTAGCGGACAGAGCAATAATGAGAAAATTAACTCTCAGTTAATCTAACGTTATTAGTGTGCCTCTAACTAAATTGATATTTACAGAAATTTATCACACACAAGTTTTAAGAAAATAAAACACTGAAGCTACCAAACATTTTTTTACCTAATTCTAATTCATATTGAAAATGATTACATGCGAACTGCAATTTTCACTGCAAAAAAAATTATTTGTCAGATTTTGCAGGGGGGGGGCGCAAATTTTGACAAGGGGCCCCCCTCCCTCCCCCCTAGTTCCGCCCCTGCAGTGGGTTCATAACACTAGTACAACTTGGCAACAATTCAGGTTTCACTTCGTGGTTATACGAATTGTATGTAAAAATTGCTCGCTAATAGAACGATTTCGCTTTTCTTGTCCATAGATGGCGCCATGCACGAAGCACGTCCTGGCAGTAACTGTCCTCCTAGTAGTGCTGCTAACTTCAGTAAACGGGTGCACAAAGAAGATAACCATATCAAGGCTCATGGCCTACGAAAAGGGCAGGTGTGTAGACAGTAACAGTGAGGGCGTGACGGCCAAACGAGTGTGCTACTACTGCGCCATGGAGAAAGGAAAAAAAGCCGATTTCTACACAAAATGCTGTAAAGATACAAAAACCGGGGATATATACTACGACTGCCTTGACGCCTACACAAAACCAAAGAGTGCTGGTGCGGGATATCGTCACAAATCTTCCACCGTGACTCTGACTTTATTGCTGCTATACCGTTTACCATTTATTTAAAAACGCAAATAATCATTTCTTAATTTTTTAATATGAATTGTTAAACTAACCAGTTTCATGTAAATACGTCTGAAAGATTGCATGACATATTAAAGGAAAGTGCGAACAATTTTTAGAATTCAGTACTTACTCGAGTAATGATGATCTCAGTTATTTCAATAGCAAAAACTTACAAATGGCTGATTGTCTAAATGAGTACATAATATGTGCACATTTATGGATGTAAAAACTTCTGCTTGTGTGATTCTTCAACAATTATAGGAAAATGGGCTAATGACATACACTGGTTAAAGACGTACACTGGCTAATGACGTACACAGGTTAATGTCATACACCGGTTAATGTCGTGCACTGGCTAATGACGTACACCAGCTAATGACGTACACCGGTTAATGCCGTACACTGGCTAATGACGTACACCGGCTAATGACGTACACCTAATGTCGTACGCTAATGTCGTACGCTGGCTAATGTCGTATGCTGGCTAATGTCGTATGCTGGCCAATGGCGTACGCTGGCTAGTGACAAAAAGAGACAAACAGGAGGCAAGTAAGGAAGAAAGGGAGTAAACGAGAGATGAAAAAGTCATAAGAAAAAGGAAAAAGAAGGAATTAAGAAAACAGCATGAAACTAGTTCTTCTAGACAAAAAAAATCAACTCACCCTAATAGTAAACTTTTCCGTATTGCACTTGTTACTGACATACAGATTAGCTACGTTGTTTTCCAATGAAGAAGTATTGTAAGAATGCGTCCATGGGTCATCACACGGGATGGTTACATTTTCAGGAGGAATCGTTCCGTCATTGAACCACATTTTGCACTGCGGATCGGTGGCTGGAGGGAGGCCAGACGAGTCATCATAAATTAGCCTAAATTCCAGTGGGACTCCTGCACAAAAATTAGCAAAAAATAGATTAATTTTATTGCTATTGGACAAAGCAATGAAAATACATAAAAATTACTTGTCTAACACAAAACAATTTGTAAATTAGAAGTACAGTAAGTCATCCCTTAATGGCTCCCCGTTTAGCGACGTTTGGTTTTACGACACTGATCTTTTTGACCTTTTATTCACTTAACAACGCATGTTTCACTTTAATGACGACTTCAATGAAAGTCTAAGTTCTAGAAAATCCTTTACTTACATACATCAAGCTAAAAAATTCATCTTGAAATGTCGTATCACTCACGTGCCTGGCATTAAGTTCTCTTATTGAATAGAGAACTTGTGTAGGCAGCAACCCTGCATAAAACTTCTACATTTAAAATCCCGCGATGACGGTTAGGAGCAGCTGTTTTGAAGGTAGATCGTTTGAAACAAGTTTAGATGACGTTGCACAAAGTTTGAGAAAATAAATAGACCATTCGTAGCGTGGATTTCACTAACTGAGCAAAAGTATAAATTATTTTATGTGTTTTTGGTGAGTCAGTGGTGCACACTGGGAAGCAGGGATGAGAATGACAAATTGCAAAAAACTCTGAAACATGCCGGGGTTTTTGGGGCCACCTAGGCCCCTAATGGGGTTGAGGGGCAAAGCCCCCTTGTAGCCAGCAACAAATTGCAATTTTGTGACCGTAGAGAACCTCTAAGTGGAATTAAAATATCAATTACCTTGTTTCATACATAATTTAAAATACCCAACTATCAAATATACATGATACCTAATTGACTAAAAAATGCCTAAGTACTGGCTGCTCCTATGCAAAAGTATATAAAAACTGTCTGCAATTGACTCAAATAACTCCGCACAATTGATTCTATATTTTTATACATAGAGATATACGCATTATTACACTGATGTACGTGATGTAAACAAAGTGACGGCCTGCCAACTAGCGGTCAGCTTGTGAAATAATGTATTGGATACGTAAAAATTTTCTCAACGAATTTATGTGATTTACAAAAATGGCACTACTGGTCTTCCAAAAACTCGGAATTCCGCGTATCCGCGGAAAATTCTCATCCCGGTAGGAAAGTTTTTTCGGACACACTTCAAAATTGCATTCTCTCCCCTTTTAAAATCAGAATGATAGTTTTACTACAAAGTTTGAAATTAAAAACACAAATCGGTTGTAAAAGCAAAAAAAACATTTTAACAAACTTGTGAAAGATAATGTCATACCAGTAAACTGCGGTGCAGTGCTTTCCAATATGTAATTCTGCTGCATGACCCGCTGATGAGACCAAACTTCGTACGGAATGTTGATCGTAGCCGCATCATTGAAAACGGTTACCATTATTTGAAACATACCAACGCTGGTATAAGTATGAGAAAACTGCACGGGAACGGATGCACCGGCTTCTACTGGCTTAGTCTCTGACAGCGAATCAGAGGGTGGCAGCGAATCAGAGCGTGGTTCGGCATCGTAGTCGAAATCTATGTAAGCACTGACATCTTCTCCGGTGCTTATAGTGAGCGAAATCGTGAAAGTAGAATCCACACAGGCATCGTACGGCTTATTCCAGGTGGCAACGGCGCCCGTGATATTCGTCATTATCTGTAGCACCTTCTCCACGTAGACAGTATTTATCATGTTGAAGATCTTCATAAAGATGGTAGATTTGCCCAGTCTGTCGTACTGGCAGATCATTTCGTCTTTATCGTAGCAAGAAACCGGTTCGTCGTGGACCCAGCGCGAATCAGTTCCGTTAACAAACGTGCAGTCGAACAAGCACATGGGATCCGAGGGATCCGGATGAGGTCCCGGGTTGACCAGAGAAAAATAAGTGTAAGCTATTTGTGGGTTCTGGATTGGAAGGGGGCAAGCAGGCGGGTCGTCCTTGCAGACCCATCCAAGTTTGAAGTCAATGTTGTCCGGAATGGGACTCTCAATTTTAATCCATGCCACGCCGGACGTCACTTGATGGAGGGTGTTTGTAGCATTGCACCTGACTGTGATGTTGCCCACAATGAAGTAAGTGTGCTCAAAGCGTATAGGACGTAACTCGCTAACGGCGAATCCCATTTCCATTTGTTCAATCCAGACGAATCCATTTCCCAAATCACACGTTACGGTAAGTCCCGAACCACTGGAGATTGTAACGGTTAGTTTCACAAGAGTGACGTCCGCACGCCCGTACTGAATCTCTGTGCCGTTCCGATTGGTCAATTTCAAAGTAAGCTCGCCCAAAGTATAGGAAACGCTGAAAGGTAATGTGCCAGATACGGCGCCGGTCATGCTAGTAATGTTACACTGTAACTTTTTGACCTCTGCAGAAATGAAGTTGTATTCTTTCAAAGATGCAGTCCATGTGAGCGTTGCCTCATCAAAGTTTGTTATGGGCAAAACGGTGCCATCTAGCGTAATAACACAACTATTTTCCTCCACTGTACCTTGACTGATCCTGCACGTGACGTCGGGTCTGGCCGTACCAAAGACAAACCCGTCCGGTTGGAGAAAGACGTCTCCGATGGCCTCGGCAACTACAACGGAAATGGAATCGCTCAATACGCTGACGACGTCGGTGGAATCGAGCGTTCCGGCAACCTTTAAACCATTCCAACATGTAACAACGATGGTGTACTCTCCGTTTTCCTCGAGCACGATGTTTGGACGAGCGACGGCAAAGTTCTGGGACGTGGCACGATCGGTGTAATCGACTGTCTCGTTTGCTATGTTACCAATCTGCCACATGCATTTGTAATCCGTTCCACTTGTCAGCGTAAGCAAGATGTTTATTGGTGCATGTTTGGCTATTCCGACCTTTTTTGACGTTGTCTGATCTTCTTCACTATCTCCAAGTGAATCCCCCGGCTTTCCTGACGACTGATCTTCTCCATTATTTCCGAATAAATCCGTCAGCTCTAGGCCAAGAAGTCTGTGCTTCACTTGGATCTGCAATACGATATAAAATGAAACAATTTAAAATTTTTCAATTTGAAATTCACTACGAAACAAATTAAAAAAAACAAAGAATATGGACCTATGATGCAGGGGTGTGCAAATTGCGGCCCGCCGAGAGAATTTGTGCGGACCGCGAAGAGATTTGTCAAACTAATGAAAGTGCGGACCGGGCGATTAATTGAGTGTATCCAGCTGAAGTCCGTGCCACGATCCCAAAGATAGTGCGGGTAGTTTTTTCTACTAGATCGGATGCCATTAACCCTTACAAGACAGTTGTAGCTTAATAACACTGTACTACACAGACCGTGTGATACACACTACTAATATGCATTGTAATGAAATTACCACTATCTGTCCTGAAAGTAGAAATATATGGTTTGTAATATAAATTTTAATAACTTCTAAAATAGTTTCTTGAGTGTAGTAGTGCAGTAGTAATGATGTACGCAGGTCGGATGCAAAAAAAATCATTATTAGTGGACTTAAAATATCAATTACCTTGTTTCGTGCATAATTTAAAATACCCAACTATCAAGGATACATGATACCTAATTATCTCAAAAACGCCTAAGTACTGGCCACTCCTATGCAAAAGTATATAAAAACTGTCTGCAATTGACTCGAATAACTCCGCACAATTGATTCTATATTTTTATACATAGAGATATACGCGTTGTTACACTGATGTACGTGTTGTAAACAAAGTGACGGCCTACCAACTAGCGGTCAGCTTGTGAAATAATGTACTGGGTCCGTAAAAATGTTCTCAACGAATTTACGCGATTTACAAAAATGGAACTACTGGTCTTCCAAAAACTCGGAATTCCGCGTATCCGCAGAAAATTCTCATCCCTGCAAGTAGCTCATGTTCTATTCGCGGCATCCAGTTTTCACCTCAGCATTGTCTGACGATGACCCAGGGCCACATTATGACCAATTATGGTCACACGGTGCAGTCATAAATTTTTTTCATACGCTTAGACGAGGTGAGCATTCTCTACCAGAAAGCGAATTCGAATCGAATCGAATTTGTAACTTTCAAATTCGAATCGAACCGAACTTCAGTGTTTCAAATTCAAATCAAATTGAAATTGAAAAATTTTGGAACCACCAGTAAAAATTAGTTTTACAAAGTCATGCATATTGCTTCATCTTGCTTTGCAGAAAAACGACTAATAAATTCTTTAAAATCGCACGGAAATCACAGCAAATTTATACTAATTGCATGATGTTTAAGACGTTTTAATAGTAAAGAACGTATGTGGTTAAAATGCTGAATTATTCGAATCTATTCTCGCCCGATCTCGAACATTGCAACGTGTGAACGATGCGCAAGTTCTCTCTGCAAGTAAAGTTGCAACGTGTGAACGATGCGCAAGTTCTCTCTGCAAGTAAAGTTGCAACATGTGAACGGTTAGGCAACTTGTTGCGCAAGTTCTCTCTGCAAGTAAAGTTGCAATGTGTGAACGGTGCACAAGTTCTCTCTGCAAGTAAAGTTACAACGTGTGAACGGATAGGCAACTTGTAGCGCAAGTTCTCTCTGCAAGTAAAGTTGCAATGTGTGAACGGTTAGGCAACTTGCTGCGCAAGTTCTCTCTGCAACTAAAGTTGCAACATGCGAACGGTTAGGCAACTTGTTGCGCAAGTTCTCTCTGCAAGTAAAGTTGCAACGTGTGAACAGATAGGCAACTTGTTGCGCAAGTTCTCTCTGCAAAAATAGTTGCAAGGTGTGAACGGTTAGGCAACTTGTTGCGCAAGTTCTCTCTGCAAGAAAAGTTGCAACGTGTGAATGGTTAGGCAACCTGTAGTGCAAGTTCCCTCTGCAAGTAAAGTTGCAACGTGTGAACGGTTAGGCAACTTGTTGCGCAAGTTCCCTCTGCAAGTAAAGTTGCAACGTGTGAACGGTTAGGCAACTTGTTGCGCAAGTTCCCTCTGCAAGTAAAGTTGCAACGTGTGAATGGTTAGGCAACCTGTAGTGCAAGTTCCCTCTGCAAGTAAAGTTGCAACGTGTGAACGGTTAGGCAACTTGTTGCGCAAGTTCTCTCTGCAAGAAAAGTTGCAACGTGTGAATAGTTAGGCAACCTGTAGTGCAAGTTCCCTCTGCAAGTAAAGTTGCAACGTGTGAACGGTTAGGCAACTTGTTGCGCAAGTTCCCTCTGCAAGTAAAGTTGCAACGTGTGAATGGTTAGGCAACCTGTAGTGCAAGTTCCCCCTGCAAGTAAAGTTGCAACGTGTGAACGGTTAGGCAACTTGTTGCGCAAGTTCCCTCTGCAAGTAAAGTTGCAACGTGTGAATGGTTAGGCAACCTGTAGTGCAAGTTCCTTCTGCAAGTAAAGTTGCAACGTGTGAACGGTTAGGCAACTTGTTGTGCAAGTTCTCTCTGCAAGAAAAGTTGCAACGTGTGAACGGTTAGACAACTTGTAGCGCAAGTTCTCTCTGCAAGTAAAGTTGCAACGTGTGAACGATTAGGCAACTTGTGAGAAAATCCTCTATGTATGAACGCATCATATACAATGAACTTGAACACAGAGTGAACACATTTACAGTAATATGGTGCACATCTGAACTTGAACACAGAGTGAACACATTTACACTAATATGGTGCACATCTGAACTTGAACACAGAGTGAACACATTTACAATAATATGGCGCACATCTGAACTTGAACACAGAGTGAACACATTTACAATAACATGGTGCACATCTGAACATGAACACAGAGTCCCCACAAATACAGTAATAAGGCGCACAGCTGTATCATCCAGCAAACTACTTGAATAACAAACTAAAAAATTTACATCGTAAGTCTTGCACAGTTGACTGAGTCCATTTTGAGCGGTGATGGACATGCGGGTCAAGCCGGAGTGAGGAAAATTGTGCGTAAAAGACTTCTGGTTTGTCACCAAAATCCTGCCATCATGCCCCCAGTCAATCGTTAACGTTACTTGATCGCCTGAAATTACACAATTGTAATTTTATTATGCCTAGAGGGCGGTTCACAGGTTTCACTGAAAATTTTGCCAACAAATGTGATTTTGGAAATATTTGGAGAAATGTTTTGAAAATATATTTGTGTGCGTTTGCGTCACATTTGCTGGAACGTATTAGCAACGTTAAGCGAGAAGTTGCTGTGTGTCAACATGTAGAAGTGGCAAAAATAATGGCGGTTGACGGCTTGATGCCGAAAGTTTTAGAAACATTATATCCAAACATAAACACCCATGAAAGTTTTTGTTTAAACAAATAAAACACATGTAAACAAACATCAGAGGCATCCAATCTCTGCTTTATTTTAGAAAATAAAAATAAAACATGGTACCAGACTACAGTTTTTTCACAGTACCAGAATATAGTTATGGTACCAGACTACAGTTTTTGCATGGTGCCAGACTACAGTTTTTGCACAGTACCAGAATACAGTTATGGTACCAGACTGCAGTTTTTGCATGGTACCAGACTACAGTTTTCACATGGTACCAGACTACAGTTTTTACATGGTACCAGACTACAGTTTTCACATAGTACCAGACTACAGTTTTCACATGGTACCAGACTACAGTTTTCACATGGTACCAGACTACAGTTTTCACATGGTACCAGACTACAGTTTTTACATGGTACCAGACTACAGTTTTCACATGGTACCAGACTACAATTTTTACATGGTACCAGACTACAGTTTTCACATGGTACCAGACTACAGTTTTTACATGGTACCAGACTACAGTTTTCACATGGTACCAGACTACAGTTTTTACATGGTACCAGACTACAGTTTTCACATGGTACCAGACTACAGTTTTTACATGGTACCAGACTACAGTTTTCACATGGTACCAGACTACAGTTTTCACATGGTACCAGACTACAGTTTTCACATGGTACCAGACTACAGTTTTTACATGGTACCAGACTACAGTTTTCACATGGTACCAGACTACAATTTTTACATGGTACCAGACTACAGTTTTCACATGGTACCAGACTACAGTTTTTACATGGTACCGGACTACAGTTTTCACATGGTACCAGACTGCAGTTTTCACATGGTACCAGACTACAGTTTTCACATGGTACCAGACTACAGTTTTCACATGGTACCAGACTACAGTTTTCACATGGTACCAGACTACAGTTTTTACATGGTACCAGACTACAGTTTTCACATGGTACCAGACTACAGTTTTTACATGGTACCAGACTACAGTTTTCACATGGTACCAGACTACAGTTTTTACATGGTACCAGACTACAGTTTTACTTGGTACCAGACTACAGTTTTTACATGATTTACAGTTCCAGCGAGTTTCGCTTACAAACCTCCATATTCGTCATAGAGAAGGTTCTCAAATATCCAATCTTCACCAGCGGCCGCAATGATCGTATCGCCTTCAAGTGTCATTTCCGGACCAGTTGTTATACTTATCTGAAAAACAAACAAAATATGTCACTTTCTTTCACTATAAGTTAAACATTTAAGTTAAACTACTGCTATTGCTACTGCTATAGCTACTGCTAAGCATTTTCCTGTATTTTAGGTCACTTTGGAGGCCTCAAATGAGATCTAAATTCTGCTATATAGACTTCCTCAAGCGTGAAAAGTTCTGCTTTAATAAATATATGTTATCTACATTTACCTAGGTAATGTTCATTTTATTCTACTGTAGTAGTCATGCAAAGAAACGTGGATGGCCCAATCACGAATACCACCAAGTTGGTGATTGTGTCGTGCCATAGATGAATTTCCTAATATGACCATTGCCCAGTTTTTACATTTAACCCTTTTGCTATGCCAGACAACGGTTGCAGCCAAACAAAAACCCCTTGAACTGCTGGTTTCATTGCTGCCATTCATTTATTCCAAAGTTAAATTACACTTTTTTACCTTTCAAACCAAAACTAGACGTGAGCATTCTCTACCAGAAAGCGAATTCGAATCGAACCGAATTTGTGACTTTCGAATTCAAATCGAACAGAACTTCAGTGTTTCGAATTTGAATTGAGATTGAAAGATTTTTGAACCACTAGTGAAAATTAGTCTTACAAAGATCATGCATATCACTACATTTTGTTCTGCAATAAAACGACTAGTAATTTCTGTAAAATTGTGCGCAGAAATCACAGCTAAATTATGCTAATTGCATGATGTTTCAATCGTTTTAATGATAAAGAACATAATGTGATTCAAGTGCTGAATTATTCGAATCTATAGTTTCGGATTCGAAAAGAGTTCGAACTAAAAAAACTTGTTCGAATTGAATTCGAGCGTTCAAACTCAAACGTTCGATGTTCACCCCTAACCAAAAGGTAACACTAAGACGATGAATTAACTTTCCAGTGAGCCACGTATATCAAATTCAGAGAGCATATTAAACACTTTAAACTTTTACCTCTTCACAAGTGTCACAGCCATGCGATGCATGACCGCTAGCTAACTGACCGATATACAGGGCCATTCATCCCTATAAGATTTTGAACAGTATAGAAGCCATTGGATACTATGCATTATATACAAGGTCATTCTATCTAGGCTAATGTTTTGCCCACTTCATTCAGGTACCGAATTTTCTGTTGAACGGATGTCTAGCCAGGCCGTTTTTACCTGGTCGACATAGTTGGTACCTTTCTTCTGTTCGTCATTTGTTTGAGACACGTTTTGTCTATGAGTTTTATTTTGGCCTTAATGGCAAAATTCAGTTGCTGTCCTGTGAGAGACAATAGTTAAATGCACAATGTTGTATCAACAACCTTTACGTAGCACCAGCACGACTCAGGAGTGAGGTAATTGCCTCGTCATACTTCTTCACTTAGAGGAGCTCTTTGACAACCCACCCTGTCAGGGATTCTGAAACTTTCAGAGCATTGGTGGAGTGTTTACATAGTGGTGGAGCCCGCAGCATCCTGGCTATGCTATTCGGCGGTAGAGGAGACGCAGAGATACGACTACGATTCCAGATTAAACTACTTGTGGCGTGTCAGAACTCATGGATCGGCTACATGGTGGAGCATCCTCCTTATTCCAGTAAAAGTTCGTGGATTTGGGACTGTGAACCGTCCTTGATGTATTCTGGAAGAGCCGGCCATCGGGAACTACGTATAAACATGAGTATACTCCTTGCTACTTGTTAAATCTGGGCCCAGTAGGTATTATTTTCTCCTGTATGTACAATTGTTCTTTGCTTTGTTCTTGTTCAATAATATACTGTATGATTTGCACAACATCCAGGTGTTTAATAGTTCTATTTCAAAGTTTGTGAGAACACTTTTACGATTAATAACTCAATGATTATATTTAGTAAGATAATCGAGTCCTATAGGAGAATTGCCCCAACATGTACCCAAACGTTTGGTGATGAAATTAGCAGAAATGTTTACCTTGACATGTTAGTAAATTACGAGCTCTGTCTGTTTAGTGTTTCCTGCTTAGTCGTTCACACTTACGGAGAACATGTGACCCGAGCTTTAGATTTGAGACACTGACGCTAAATTACCCTAGACCAGTTATAATATATTAGTTTTGTTCCCACAAACCGTCACAACAAGCATGGTGTCGGCGACTGCATACGAGTTTCGCTCTATTACTGTTTTTTAAATAATACAGCTAATACGTCTCATTAAACCAGTAAGTTCAAGAAACTAGGTAACCCTTTTTTGCGTCTTGCCAATTAGTTCAAAGACATATCTACATATATAAGAACATTGCCCCGATTATGTTACTTGTACCAGGCAATGTACTCAAAGGGGCTTGATTATAAAACTGAGACCAAAGAGGCTTGATTATAAAACTGAGACCAAAGAGGCTTGATTATAAAACTGAGACCAAAGAGGCTTGATTATAAAAATGAGACCAAAGAGGCTTGATTATAAAACTGAGACCAAAGAGGCTTGATTATAAAAATGAGACCAAAGAGGCATGATTATAAAACTGAGACCAAAGAGGCTTGATTATAAAACTGAGACCAAAGAGGCTTGATTATAAAACTGAGACCAAAGAGACTTGATTACAAAACTGAGAACAAAGAGACTTGATTACAAAACTGAGACCAAAGAGGCTTGATTATAAAACTGAGACCAAAGAGGCATGATTATAAAACTGAGACCAAAGAGGCTTGATTATAAAACTGAGACATACAAGGTAGGAAAAATAATAAAACTGAGATATACGAAATTGTAAGAAACTCAATAACCTTATAACAAAACCACAATTTTGTAACATGCACACGAAAATTCCACACAATGCTAAACAATTTGTGTTTGAAAAAACGAAACGAAAAAGAAATGACATTCTAATACGATGACACCTACCTGTTCGATCCCCCTTTGAACAATAACTTCGTACACAGGTTGTTCGTCCATAAATGTAGGAGCAAAAGTCGCAATATTTACGTAAGTGTGATAAAAGCGAACTTGCAGTGGTACTTCAGCAACACCTCGAACTTGAGCATGCCCGGACAATGCCGTCAAATCTCCTGAAAATCGGCAAAAAAAACAGGAGTGAAACGGGAGCCAACAAAGTCTTCAATTCTATACATTAGGTATATTTCTACACTATGACAAAAGTCTGAAATAGTTACCACTATGATAAACATAAAATGGCCTTTTCTGTTTATCATAGAAACCGAATTAAAAAGTAGCAAAATGACTGGTATCAAGTTGGACTACCGTGTCCAAAAATTGTAAATAGGCCATTGTCAAAAGTAAGGAGCACAAGGTGGACCAGTTCCAAAACGTGGAAGGGTAACCTGAATTTCTATTTCATATGATTTTTATATTTTTATATGTATATCTACTTCTATTTTTCACATAAATATAAAAAATGTTTTATACAATTTTTTTGTTTTTATATGCATATCTACTTCTATTTTTCATATAAAGATAATGTTTTATTGGGATTTTTTTTGTTTTTATATCTGTTTCAATTTTTCATATAAAAATGTTTTATACGATTTCTATGTTTTTATATGTATATGTAATTTCAAATAAAAAAAATGTTTTATACGATTTTTATATTTTTATATGATGAAATGTATGTATTTATGTATGAAAAATAAAAAAATGTTTTATACGATTTTTATGTTTTATATGTATATGTAATTTCAAATAAAATAAAAAAATGTTTTATACGATTTTTTATATTCTTATATGTATAGCTACTTCTATTTTTCATATAAAAATAAAAAAAAGTTTTATACGATTTTTTATCTATTTCTACTTTCATATATAAAAATACAAATACAAACAGTGCAAAATCTGACGAACATTTTTTTCGGACCCGGATCCGTTAGAATTACCGGATCTCAGGATGTGGCACTGGATCCTGTACATCTCTAGATCACTCTTCGGTGTTTTGAAACTGGTGTACATTGTGCTTTGTACTTTTGAGAATGGTGTTTTTACCATCTTTGGATACATTCATCCAACTTGATACGAGTCATTTTAACGCACTTTCATTTGCTTCCTACGATTAATTTTTTTAAAGAATTTGAAGAATTTTTATTAAAATCTTCAGAAAGTTACAAAAATGTCACTTTGTTTTTATGCCGCCATGCTTGTAACACAAGCAATACCGGCAATCTTCATGCTGTGGTTCAGTGCAGCAAATAACATGTAAAATATTGCTGCAATATGTCAGCTAAAGATTTACTTCCATTAGAAGCACAGTTTTGCGGTTTTTTGGTTTATACCAAGCACGGATCAAGTGTTCAAAATTATAGTACACAAATGTTCATTTGTTTACTATTGTTTACACTGCTTACAGTTAATGTTACAGTTAATGTTTGCAGTTAAAATTACTCAGTGACCCCGGAAACGGACAGGTGATGTCGCCACATGAACATGAACAAATGAAGTATCGTTTACGCCAAATTGTAGAGCCAGAACAAAACATGCATGTACAGACCCGGATCTGAGTCCGGAATCGGCAGAATTGGATCAGATGCATCCCTACCTTGATCCATATTTCTGTATATTTCTACAGTCAAAGCTGGTTATAACGCCATAACTAAATGCGGCGCTATAGCGGTGTTGGCGGTAAGGCCATTCCAGGGTGTAACCTCCTCTATTTTGTTTCCTAGTCAATTTTGATAGGTCACAAATAGTAGAATATTAAATTACCTACAACAACACATGTGTTATACTGTACATTTTTGCTGCAATAACATAATTAATGCAGGTGTAATTCTACGGCTGCTTGCTGCGTAACTTTTAGGTAACACATTGTGGAGTAGCAATGTTGTGAAATATTGCTGTCTCCCTGACAAGAGAAATATACAGCCACGCAGCCCACCCACGCTCCCAATGTCGTAACATTACTAGGTAATTAAGACTAAAAATAGCTGCCGAATATAACTTGACATCGAGTCAAATAGCTACAATGTTATGGCTGTTTTTCAGCAGTAATTCATTGTGCTTTATCTTGGCTGGCGTAACAAATGTGGTAAATTTATTGTGTAAAACAGACTTTTGGCACAGCAGATATATTGACAGATGGCGCTAGGTGAGGTTGAGCTACTTCCTATATTTAATATGTTATGAAAATCGCGACAAGGCAAAAGTTGGCGTTATGGCAAGGCTGCCGTTATAACGGGGTGGGGTGGGGGGTATAACAAAGATCTGACTACATATTTTTAATTGACAATTCAATGGTTAATGTGAGTAGGACATTGGTTGAAGGTAAGAAAGGACCTTTGTGTGAAAGAGTTAATCAGAAATCGTACCTGGCTTCACTACAGCATGAAAGAGTTAATCAGAAATCGTACCTGGCTTCACTACTGCATCAACACCCAAACTTGGCAGGCCTCCTTCATACTTGAAATCCACAAATTCTCCAGCATCTGTCAATGCCATGAGTGCTCCGCTGTTGGCCTCAAAACCGACAATGTCACCTGCGGCTACGACTACACTATCGTCATTCATCACGGACACCTGTTGTCTTGTCGTTGCCGCGGTAACCGCGAGTCTGTGCTTGACCTTGTAGGAGAGCGATGGCGGGTTCGGGAAACGCTCAGCGGGAAGCGGGTCGTTGTCGGCACGGCAACCAAACTCCGGGTGATAATGTTTTGAACTGTCGCAATTCACTGTATCGAAATCGCCAGAACAGTCGTGCTTTTCAAAGTTGAACGAGCCACCGTTACAGTCCGGGGAGAAAACCTACAACACAGAAGCCAATATTATAATTGGCAACATGGGAATTCTTATACAGTATTTAAGCCAGGCTTTCACGGGATTCTCGACGGCAGCAACGTCCAACAGTCGCCAAACATGAGCGAAAAATTTGCTAAACAGTCACGAAACACTCACGGGTGTTTTTGCTGATGTCGACAAACGGTCGCCGGCTTTGGAAAAAACTTATAAAATGTTTAAAACAAAACTGGACCCAATCTCAAACTGCAGGTCAAAACAATCTACTCTTTAAAACGTTGAAAGGAAACATACTATTTTTTTCAAGAATGAAAGAATTATTAGAAATTATTATTAATAGAAAATTCTTAATAATTTAATATATTCGTGCCACCTGGTAAAACACCATCCCAGTTTGCACCACTGATTCACCAGAAATGCATTACTGATCATATTGACAATATAAAGTAATTTAAACGTTTGCTTAGTTAGTGGAAAGTGCATACGAATGCTCTAATTATTTTTCAGACTTTATGCAATGTCATCTAAATTTTTTCAAACGACTTACTATCAAAATAGCTGCGCCTAACGATCTGTGGGAATTTAAATTCACGTTTTACACAACATTACTGCTAATATAAGCTCTGTGAGGAATAAGACGGCATGTAACAGGGATGAGAATTACAAATTGCAAAAAACTCTGAAACAGGCCATTAGCCAGTAACAAATTGCAATTTTGTGACCATAGAGAGCCTCTAAGTGGACTTAAAATATCAATTACCTTGTTTCATGCATAATATCCAACTATCAAGGATACATGATACCTAATTGTCTCAAAAATGCCTAAGTACTGGCCGCTCCTATGCAAAAGTATATCAAAACTGTCTGCAATTGACTCAAATAACTCCGCACAATTGATTCTATTGTGACGTGACAAAGTGACGGCCTGCCAACTAGCGGTCAGCTTGTGAAATAATGTACTGGGTGCGTAAAAATTTTCTCAACGAATTTACGCGATTTACAAAAATGGCACTTCCAAAAACTCGGAATTCCGCGTTTCCGCGGAAAATTCTCATCCCTGATGTAAGTGATACAAAATTTCAGGATAAATTTTATGCTTTATTTAAGAGTGTTTTCTTGCCCTAAGATGCCCTAATTATTCTCTGCTAAGATGGCTTTGATTTTTATCAGCTGACGAATAAAAATGTGACACGAGTACGGGGTTTCCACAGAATTTTAAAATAAATTTACTTGACCTTTTCGTAACTTTTCCTTGGCCAAGATAAACAGAAATTGCATTACTAGTATGCATATTCAGCCATTTTTGTGCATGGACATTCATACATATACTGACATATAATGTGTCGACCAATCATTATTTTTGGAACAGAAATCGAAACTGGGATCCTGTCATGGTAAAACTTTATTTGAACACGAATCGCTGAAAAATATGTTTGGAAAAATACCAGTTCACTGTGATTATTTCTGCAACCCTTTCCAATTTCCCTAACTTTTTGCCCCATGTTCATCATTTTGCCGATTTTTTACCAAATTATCTTTTCCCCTGACTTTCCAGGATAACCTACATTTTCAAGGATTTTCCAGAATTTTCCCCAAGGGAGCAAAACATGTATAATTCCTTAAGACGTAGTTGGCAAATTAAAGTACGAGATACATAAACATGTCACCAAAAAAGAAACAAAATTTTGGGAGAGAAAATGTAAAAAAAACAATGTCTGCTTACCAAAAACACAAAATCTCCTGGTTCTGATACGAACTCTAGAGCGCGAACAATTCCAGGGTGTTTGAATTCCGCCCTTGGCATCAAGACTATTCCATCTGTAGTCCCGTCGTAGTCATACACGAGTGGTCGACCAGTGAAAAACAGCTGAGGTCCTACATTTGCAAAAGTAACATCAGTAACTTTAGTAACACATAATTGACATTAGTAACATTAGTAACGCATAACTGACATTAACAAATTTAGTAATGCATAATCGACATTAGCAAATTTAGTAACACCTAATTGACATTAGTAACTTTAGTAACACATAATTGACATTAGAAAATTTAGTAACACATAATTGACATTAGTAACATTAGTAACACATAATTGACATTAGCAAATTTAGTAACACATAATTGACATTAGTAACTTTAGTAACACATAATTGACATTAGCAAATTTAGTAACACATAATTGACATTAGTAACTTTAGTAACACATAACTGACTTTAGTGATTTTAGTAACACATAATTGACATTAGCAACTTTAGTAACACATAATTGACATTAGTAACACTAGTAACACATAATTGAAGGTTTGCCGAATTTGTACAAACTTGAAAGAATTTATAGACAATAATTAATTAACCTCCAAATTAGTGGGCATCATTGACAGACACAACACCCCACAACGCGGTGTCTGGCAGAAGCTGATCATAAAGCGATAGGATTCTGGTACTGGAATAATAAATTGATGGAAGCCAGCAGCCAGTACACATTACGTCATACAACTAAAACCTTCAGGTAAAGTTGGGAAGGTAGAAACGTTAGGAGACAATTTGTTTTACTAGATGCAGGGATGAGATTGACAAATTGCAAAAAACTCTGAAACAGGCCGGGGGTTTTGGGGCCACCTAGGCCCCCAATGGGGTTCAAGGGAGCCCCCTCGGGGACAGCAACAAATTGCAATTTTGTGACCACAGAGAGCCTCTAAGTGGAATTAAAATATCAATTACCTTGTTTCATGCATAATTCAAAATACCCAACTATCAAGGATACATGATACCTAATTGTCTCAAAAATGCCTAAGTACTGGCCGCTCCTATGCAAAAGTATATAAAAACTGTCTGCAATTGACTCAAATAACTCCGCACAATTGATTCTATATTTTTATACATAGAGATATACATGTGGTTACACTGATGTACGTGATGTAAACAAAGTGACGGCCTGTCAACTCGCGGTCAGTTTGTGAAATAATGTACTGGGTCCGTAAAAATTTCCTCAACGAATTTACGCGATTTACAATAATGGCACTACTGGTCTTCCAAAAACTCAGAATTCCGCGTATCCGTGGAAAATCCTCATCTCTGACTAGATGTTGACGACGATGGTGAAGATGATGATATACGATGTGGTAATGATGACGATGATGATTCGGATGACTATGAATGGATAATTTGCACAATAAGTTAACACCTTAAACTCTATTAATTAATTGTTTAATTTGAAACTCTCTCACCGTTCACCTTTCACAAAAACTCGCACAAAAGCTAAAAAAGCAACAATTTTTAGCAAAAAATTAACTTTATAACGTCTTAAATTGAATAAGTTAGCCTTGTTTAGAATTTTTAAAGTACACTTATTTGACAGCACCCAACAATACAAAAAAATGTAATGAACAATGCGGTCTAATATCGTTCGTTCCCTTATATTCCTGTATTACATTTAGTGGCCGACTTATCGGCACCAGCAGATTCGCCAAATTGGTGTTTGCAAAATGTGTTCTTGCAAAATCCATAGCAACCAACATTTGTGCGGTTGCTAAGTGTTTTGTGGAAACGCGACAAAAAACAATGTTATTATGTTATATTGGGTAGTTTTTGTAGGATTCTACTCCTTGCGCAATGGGCTTTCCTGCAAAAATATGTACGAAAAGCATCTACTTACCTCAAACAAATTTAAAATCGATTTTTGACAAAATAATGAAAAAAAATTCAGCAACTGCAATGTTTGTTCGGCAACAATGTATAGAATCACTTGTGTGAAATCAACTAACGCAGAAATTGTCAAGTATCCAGAGACAACACCCCGATACACTTTGGTTTCAAGTCTACTCTATTTTTAAGGAGAAATTCCTGTTATAAGATGAAACGACCTTAATTTCTTTTTGGCTGATCGGTTAGTTTTTCCTGGATCTGTGCACAGCACTTGGCCCACAAGCAGCTGATCAATAAAATAGTGTGTACAACCACGCAAGTTAACACCAGACTCAGATACTCAGTAGGTTAAGTTGGAGTGCCTGAAAAGGGCATGTTTTTCTTAATTTTATCTGACTAAATCATTAGAAATGTTTAAACGAATAGAATGATTGGATAGCCGAGATTCTCCTGAATAGAACATTGCCTAATTTGTAATCATTTAGTTACGTCTGTACTCAGTAACGCTAACATATAACACCAGTGTGCACCAGACTAAGCTACTCGATAGAATAAGTCGGAGCGACTGAAAGGGGCGAGTATTTCTCAATTTTCCTAGGAGCTTAAACGAACAGCATGACTGGATAGCCGAGATTCTCCTGAATAGAACATTGCCTAATTTGTAATCATTTAGTTACGTCTGTACTCAGTAATGGTAAAAAAAAGTCATAGGTCTTATAAGGCCTATTTTGAGTGGTGCAGTAATGAAAGAGTTAACCCACCTGTAACCTGCACAGATTCTGGTGAACTATCCTCATTCCAGTGCATATAGAGAGCGACTTCTGGTTGCCCTTGGGTCACCTCTACTGAACAATAAAACGGTTGGTTTTGGGGAGCAAAAGTCGGACAGCGCGCCGTGAACAAAGCGGGAAGAGAACCCACGGTCACAGTCATCGAACTTTGGTGAACATCCTGCAATGTAAGATGCATACTCCTTAGAAAACTCGGTCAGTTTAATGCAGATCACGATAGACTATTGTCTTTGTTTCATGTCTGACATTATTTCATGTAGATAGTAATCAGAATCTAACTTTGAAAAAAGAACTATATATATATATATATATATATATGTATACTTTGAAAAAGGAACTATATATATATATATATATATATATATATATATATATATATATATATATATATATATATATATATATACTACGGCCAAATCACGTTGAAAATACCGGTTCTCGTCTGATCACCGAAGTTAAGCAACGTAGAGCCTGGTCAGTGCTTGGATGGGTGACCGCCTAGGAATACCTAGACACAAAACAAAATGTTCCCACATCCCGGGAAGCTTTCCCCAAAATATAACAACATCACCTTCTTTACATTATAAGTAATACTCCTATTTTAACCAACTAAACGACGCATACCGTATTTCAATTGTACTCATCACTAGTGATCCGATTGTACTATGAATTCGCATACCTTTAGACGAAGCCGATTTTCACATCTATACATTCTATAAGAAACAAAAAGCAAAAAAATTAATCTCACCTTCCACTCTGCCGGCTTTGGCTTTGGCTCAGCATAGACGGTCACGGCGTACGTCCCTGGGTGACTATAAACTTTATTGCAGAAATAAGGCAATTCCGCCACTTCAATAGCCACCCGATCAGAAACTGGCGAACCGTCGCCAAAGTCAACGACAAGTGTGAGGGTATCGTCGACCGGACGTTTGCTCCATTCAATCTCAAAGCAAATCTAACCATAAAAAAATAGAAAGTAAATGGTGCATGCGGTCAAGCCAGGAAAATAAAGATATAGAGATCGCAAAAGTTGTATATCATTTAAACCCTTGGGGTGTAGCGTACAAGAGGAGGGATAGTACCTCACGGTGAAAGGCAGTCACTCCCTATTGGGATGGCCTGGATCCTATTTGGTTCCCACTCCTGTATGCCCCCACGGATACTGCTCGTGTATGGCAGTGGCCACACCCCGGGCAACGGTTTTGACTGACCAGCCAAACTACGTGAGTGAACCCAAGGGCTCTGCCTGAGGGTAGGATATGCCTATCCCAAATACACGAAGACTGAGGCTGGTGGAAAGCGCGGAAGAAACCGGTCTGGTTCAACGGGCAAGAAGGCAGTCGCAGCGAAGTGCTGTGGAGCGCAAACAGGGCACAACAAGGCACCGGAGATGCTGATGGCCATCCACTGCATCCGGACCCATCTCCAGTCGTCTCGACTATGTCATGCCACTGGGCAAAGAAGGGCGAGGACGAGAGAGTGAGGCTGACGACATTGCGCAACTCTCCCTCACTTAAATCAAATTAACGCGCAAGTCATGACTTCATCCCTACTCCCAATGCCTACAAAAAGTCAACAACAACAAAACAACAAACCATGGGGTGCGAAATTGCTTGTCAAAGCTAGGGTTGGTGCATTAGAAGTGTTGGGAAATCCCTTGTATGCTTGGAAAGTAGATTTACTGCATAGAAAAAAGCCTTTGTAAATATAGTAAAACTATTGAAACTGCAAAACACATAATATTAAGTTGTGAATTTTACACACAGATGAGAAACAAGGTCCCTTGGCAAGGAGTAACTGATGAAAAATGCTTGAGATGAATGTTATTTGGAGAGGGAAAAATTTATGCAGTTTGCCTACTGAAGGACATAATGGCCAAAAGAGGAAGCATAGTGAATGTATAACTTTAAGGCTGAAAAGATAAAGAGTAATATATACTTAGCTGTGCGTAACGGCGGTATAACATTTATAAACCCAAATTTGTTTTGTGTTGTTGCAGCATTAGAGCAAGCATATGTGTGCGCCTTAACGTTTTTGAGTAGAAAATTAGCCTAGTAGTACAATATACATTGCTACTCGCCCTGATATAAAAGGGATTTATGTGCCGGACGGATGGATGGATGGGAGACAAGATCTTAAGCTCGATGAATAAGATTTCCAAACCGTCCTATCAAATTATAAAGACACGTTTTCCACAAAAATACGAGAACTTGCACGATTTATGAAAACTCAACTTCCCGGAGATCAGTAAGCACATTACGCTTGTACGTTTGGATTGACAAAACATGTAACGTCATTCATGTGACCCGCAACAATGTTACTTTACAGAAAGTACAGAATTCGAATTAGTACTTTACAGAATGACAAAAATGTCATAATTAGGCTGACCAAAAAATATTTGCTTCTATTTTACCTCATGAGCTCAAATGGTGTCAGTAAAGAGTGAGAAAAAAATTTTCAAAAAAAATTTTTCAAGCTTTGTGAAAAGTCTCTTTCTTATATCATGAAAGTATGTTCTGATAATTATGGTATAAGCGGCAACACTACTCAGCCGTTAATACACCGATTTGGTGGAAAATTCTATACTTTTTAGCCTCCAATACAATGAGAATCATTCAACCCTGGCCGAGAGTTAGCCGTGGAAAAACATGGCTGTATCTTGCATTCCCCAAAAGAACCACATTATCATAATTATTGCTTTTTACATTCTAAAATAAAAAAATATGCTTTTATATGACTGTGTCAAGTAAGCATATGAACATACAAAAAAATTATAAAATTCCCGGCCGGGTGTGCGATAAAGGATAAATATTACCCGGAAAATTAAATGGAAACAGATGCATTTTTATGCCAAGTTCTATAATGAAGTACCCAACAAGTGTTAACCTCACCGTATCATACATATTTGTTGCAACGGCATCAGACAGTTTGACAGAATAATCGGGAACAGGCTTAATAGCCAGTCCGTAGGAAAAGAAGCTGCTGTCGCCACCACAAAATTGACCGGTGTCACCCAAACATGCAACATTGCAGACATCATTGACATCAACAACATCGTTGGACAGACTCGCAGTTTCACGACAAAGGCAGACATATCCTATTGTGAGTGCATAAAAATGCTGTTCCTAAAATAAGATCACAGTAAACTTTTGAGCATAATGAATGTAACTGTAAAAAATGCAAATTTGTCACTTTTTGCAGCATTTTTTAAGAAAAAAAAACCTGTCACAAAAAGTAAAATAATTCATTGTATTGGTTGTGTATAGCTGATTATTGGTGTTTTAGGGAAGGCAAAACTATGAAGAGTCAGATTATAAAACTACGCGTTTATTGAACATCAAACACAATAAATATAACAGATAGCAAAGCAAAGCCCCCTGATCTAGCCTCCTCTCCTTCAGCTCCCAGACTCAATCTCCTGAACTGGGCGCATCACAAGGCTTATATCTCGTGCGCCAAGCTTCGACGCCTACGTTTCGGTTCTGAATCACTTGCTGACGTGACACCACACCTTAACTGGGCTTCATGCCAGCATTCATCAACATTATTATCTATCATAATCTAACGCTTTTAACATAGCTTAACAGATCCTCTTTACTCAAAAGCTTGTGTGGAAAGTTTGCCATATAGGTGCTTGCAAATCAAAGTTGCCCATAAGTCAGCATAGTCAAAACTACATTATAATGATGCTCCAAAGTAGACATGCATCAAAAATTTGGTCAAATGTCAATTTTTCATAAAAACAAATGCTAAATATATTGGTCTTTTATATTCTGGCATCAAATCATCAAGAAAATGTTCAAAGAATACAAAAATCTAATTTTATAACCCCGTACTCATTTTTCTAGCTAGAAATTAGTACTCCAATTGCAGAAAAATTTGTATTTTCGAACTCTGTTAGCAGCTCCTGGAAGCAAGCATAAATTCAATGTGTTCTTGTAAAGTCCGTAGCAACCAACATTTGCACGGTTGCTAAGTGTTTTGTAGAGACGCAAAAAAAAACAATGGCTGACTTTAACAGCGATTTTCTCAAGATTATGTTTTTCAGTGCACAGCCTGCACCTCAACTTCAACGTGGATTATCTCAGCTTAGAAATAACATAAAGCGATGAACTTGGTATCAAAATGATCCACATGAAATGGAGATTCAGGATATGTGAACAACTAGAAAAGCTTAGTTGCCAACTTATTTTGCTATGCAAGCACACGTATATCACGTTTACCAAACATGATGGACCTTCTTAGCTGTGAAAGTCTGATATCATTTCTGAAACTCTTATTAGAGACTTGCGCATTTTTAATGACAGCACAGGAAGATCGGACGATTATTCTGCAACATTTTCCTGTTGGACTAATGAGGTGTCCATTTGTTCCAAATAAAAATACCATCAGTGATCGTGGCTTCTGTTTTCAACAGGGCATGTGATAATGCCCCAAACTGTGTTACATTATGATTATATCATTAAAACATCAACATATATTTAGTTGAAAATATTATTATTATTATCACATTCAGTACAATATAATGACATTAAGCACACAGTGACATCAAAATTATTACATCATACTGTATTAAATTGTAAATTAGGCTCGTAAGTCATCATTCTATTATTCTTAAGTCATCAGTGAATGTTTCCGCTAATCTAATTGTAATTTAATAATATATTTAGGTATAATTACCAATAATTACGCTGTATTCACAGTTCTACGCCTATACAGGGCGTATCGCCATTTTGTTTGTGTGTGTAGTCACGTGACAAATTTCGTACTAGTTTAAGCATTATCACGGCCTAGCTTAAAAGGCACGTGACACACTTTCATCTTCACCACATTTACGAAATAAAGAAAAAACCTTTACTTTTTTTATAATCTAATAGTAATAATACTACAGTAATAAATAAAATTAATGATAAATAACTGTTCCGTTCCAGGCCCACCCGCGATATGATACAAACTCCCGTAGCTGCAACCCTAATAATCATAAATTATGCGAAGAAACTAAAAATACAGGTTAAGGGTCAAAACGTCACTGCGCGAGAGCGATTGCGCATCAGTGGTGTAAACACGGTTATTCACGTGCAGCTTTTAATGGCGGCGGTGGGTAAGTAATGCATGATTTTAATCTGGACTTATAAAGCGTAAGAAGCAATAATATTATGGGAATATGGTGTATATTACGCCTGTTGCAGGCGTGAAAACAACCAATAGGCCAGGAAAAGCTAGGCGGTGCGAAAGTGTAATAGCGCCCAAAAGTCCTTCTCTGAGGGTTGTGTTGCTTGTGCATTTAACGTTATGAATACCTTAGCCACACACCAAACGATAGTATATAAGGCAAAAAAGTTATTAGCGCAGCTAACCTGCAAAAAAACTTGCAACAGCAAGAAAACATTAATCATTCATCACAAATCAATGCCAAGTTTTGAACACGCAGCTTTACCACACGCAATTTGACAACTTTTCAAGTTATCTTGAATTTCAATGCGCGCTATCTTCGATCATTCCCAAAGTTAGTCGGATGATTTTTCTTCGGTCCCATTTTATTTTCCTTTTCTGGCGACTTAAATGACAATAAGGGTAACCATGGTAAATTGAAAACTGTCTCATGCAGTTTTATCTGCTACACTTCCCCAGTCATTTACATTGGCATAGGTGGATTTATAACCACCTGAAAGTATCGAATCCGTGTTACTGAGACTGTCAGACTCAGTAAGCATTAATAATGAGAACAGTTTGTGATCCTGCTGTTCCCAATAAAACTTTAGTTACCTATCAGCTATCCGCTTCTTAAGCAGTTGTACACAGTCAGCCTTTACATGTGGATAGTCTTGATGTGCAAAAAACCCTTCAGGGTTATAATTTTTAATATACATACTACGTTTTAACAATTTTTTCTGTCGCGCTAGCACAACACGTAAGAAAAACGTTAGTGAAACGTATTTACATACACACATATATTTCAGATACAGGTCTTCATCAGTGTTTACAAAAAGCTTTCTCATGTAGACGTTCAATGTTTTGCTGTTACAGCCGATTTACATAACATTGAATAGCACCTTTGGATTGACTTACTGCATGTTTAGCTCTGTTAATTGAACGAGATAACCTGATAAAAATGTTGAGCTCTCATGAGATTATTAGTTCTGAGGCCAAGCAATATTAGATTGTTTCTTCTATATTACCGATCCACAACCTCGGTAACACACTTCGTCAAATTCAGTGCAATTTGTGCTGCATCAATATCAGCAGCAGAAACAGCACTATTTTTCAGTAAATGCTTTAATTTCTTTTTCTAGAGCATCAATTTTCGAATCATTTCTTTGATCTTTTTTGGAACTATCATTTAGTTACTTTGTCATGTCACCTCGGCGCATGTTCAGTAGATTGTAATTTTGTTGTGGAGATCGCTGGCATCTGTTAGAATTACATAGAACATTGTAGAACATTTCGCATTTACTGTAAACATTTCGCGTTCCTTCATACTTTTGTGTTGTAGAATTCTCGCTTGATAAACTAGTGTAATTTGATGAAGTGTTTTCTGGTTTTATCTATGAGCCTTCCGAGAGAAACAAAACACAACGAATTTGCTTTTAATGACTGCGAATTTACTTTTTTGAATGTCGTTAGTTTCGTGGAAATATCGCTCTAATGCATGGATTATCCTTTCATGCTCTTGATCTGCTATGGGCATTGCGAGTTTTGCTTCTACTGTAACGTTAAGTAGCTGCCCTTTCACACTGCTGGAATGCAGTAATAAGTTAGTCAGTAGAGTGGAAAGCTGTGTTAAAAAGTAAAAAGAATTACCACATCAACATTGGCAAAAACTATTGCAAGTATTAACAAAAAAAAGAAAATAATAACAGTGATAAAAAACCACAGCAACGTCAGCTAATGATGATGGTGACGACAACGAGGACGAGAAGGGATAACATAAAAATTTTAAAGACTGGTTTTGAAGGTCTTGGCTACTACAACTGTCAATGAGCAAAAACTGTCACTCAAACAAAAATGGTGGCACAATTATACAGAAATTGCTGATAAAAAACTGAAAAGTTGGTAAAAATGAAAATCTTGGAATTTATGTCATTTATACATGAAATTACCACAGCAATAAGCATGGATGTAACAATTATAATTATTGATTATATTATGCCAATGACAACAAGTCAGCATTGGTCGTGCAAGGTGCAAGTGCTTACAACATTAAATTAGTTTATTAAGCGAGAATTCTACAACACAAAAGTATGAAGGAACGCGAAATGTTAACAGTAAACGTGAAAATCTGGAAAACGTTTAAGTGTATCTGAAAATACAAGTATACAAGAGAATGTGTAAGTGGCGTCCGTGTGAATCAGTGTGTGTCTGTCTCAGCGGCCAGCTTCGCCTTATATAGCGTGCCCAAGAAGTTTCTTTCCAGAACATTCTACAAGGTAAGACGATTATTCTAACGGAACATTCTACAATGTTCTATTTAATTCTAATAGATGGTAGCGATCTCCACAACAAACATGTGCAAGGAGTGTAAGCAATCCTAATAGATAATTATGTGCACCTAAACATGCCTCCATCAGTTCTGCCTACGCAATGACTTTCAGCTAAACGAGTATGAGAAAGCTGTGTAATACATGTATATGTTCATGCATTTTGTTTTGCAATTGTACTATAATTAAGGTTTTTTTTAGACTTAGACTTAGCAGAAAGTGGTAGTATCTTAGGGAGGTGCTGCCATCTTTTGGTTGTTTGCCTGTAAAAATTATTTACCAATTTCTTAAGCTGTTTACTGTACTAATTATTTACATACCATTTACTGGGTTTCAACTAGAGTTAATGAGGTGTAACAGGAGTCCTGGCTATTGTATGTTGGGCAGTAGTAGTTCAGGTTTCATAGTCTGCTGGTAAAGTTCAGATTTCATAATGTAGTTTGTTAAAGCATGTTTGCTTCAAATTATATTTTGTGGTTTTTTGATTTACCTAAACTGAGGTTAGTGCTTTAAATTTCATTTTTGTTGTGTTGTGTAAACCTAAGTGAATTATTAAGTTCTAAATGTTGATTTTTACTTTAATTATTTCAGACTGTAATTTATGTTGAATCCCCCCCCCCCTACACCGTCTTCACTTCTTTTTTTGAGCACAGTAATAAAGGAAATCAACCTGTACCAAAGTTTTCATCATTTTTTATTGAGGTTAGGCTATGAGTTACAACATGCAGACAGAAAAACTGGACAAAACACTCAGTGTTACCAACTTTTCACCTAAGATTCTTACCATATATCCACAAATGTTAGAACAATGACGTGGAGTGACGTCTTCTCGTTGGTAAAAAAGTGGAGAGACTGAAAACGCAGCCTCTCTTCCTGCAAACAGTTTGTCGTTGACACATCCAACATCTGTAAAAACGTAGAGAGTCTCATACATAGTCTAAGTCGAATCATCTGAAGCGAGTTAGTGAAAGGTATAGAAAATAAAATTGAATTGAATTGCATACCACCTAAGAACAAGTTATTTCAGATAATAGAAAGTCAAGTCATTTAGGAGAAGCAACGTGGAAAAAGCAATAGTTTTTGATCTGACTTCTCATTTTCACAAGGAAAGGAATCAAACATTTTAAACTTACTTGAAATGCTACTCCATAGAAGTCAAGGTCAATATTTTTAACAGTGTAGCCAAAATAGTCCTGTGTAGTAGCAATTAAAATGAAATGCCAATGTTTAACGAAATTCATATTTAAGTGAAGTTCATTTAAACAAAGTACACACATAAAATTCGATAATGACTGATATATATATATATATATATATATATATGTTTCTGTTGATTTTGTAGGAACTTGATTGTCTTATGATAGTCTTTTGTATATAGACGCATTTAATAATTTCTCGAGAAAGAACTTCGGAGAAACAGCTAATGGAGGAATTTTTTTGCATGTTACAGCTCCTCCCATGGATTTTAACTTGCGCCGAGTAATTTCGTAAAAATGCAAGTGCCTGGACACGACAATTTTCTAAAATAATCAGTCGAAAATCACTAAAATGCAAAAATGGTGGTTTATGTCTCGAGAAGATAGGCACGGTTTTACTGGCCAGATCGTCTTGAATATTTTTACACGTAATATATTTTAGTTACATTTACGTAGCTTGAGGTATAACTATTGAAAATTGCTTGAATAAACTAGAATAGCTGTGGGGAAATTCGCCAAGTATCTCGTTGGTCACGTGACCACGGTCACTCACCTGAGCAGACCTGTTTCTACATGGGCATGTGAGTTAGTTGGTAGACGTTAACAGGCTTCTTTAAAAGTAGTTTTTCACAGTATGATAGTGGCATAATTTGTCAGACATATTGGTAAATACTAGATTTGCTTTATGGAGACATACGATGTAAGTAAATACATGATTTTGTGTTATTTTGAATCATTATGAACTCATCACTTTGAACATTTTAGTTTAATGAATGACAATCTTATAAATTCGACAGAACGTGGTATAAATTAGTAAAATTACCAAATTAGGTTTATTTAATGTTTGTGTTTAGTAAGGTCTAGAACTACAGAATTAAATGCAAATTTGTAAAATGGCCTTCTTTATTTTTTTAATAAAAATGACGTATAAAACACTACAATATTTTGTTGGAATATGGCAGTCATTGATTGTGGTAGAATATCTGTTTTACTGACTATTACCAAACCAAATTAGTAGGCATTTCAACACAACCATAGCGAAAAAACTGATTTTTTTATAGGAATGTTATCAAAGCTTGAGCCCCCCCCCCAAGCCTTAGGGGCCCTTGGCTACAGCTTATACTAGCCAATAGGATAATGCGCTCTAGCTTTAATTTATATTATTAAAGGAAAACCGGAAGATTGTGTAGATATTAGTTCAGATTAAAGAATGCTCTAAAATATAAAAAAACGACAATAGCTTTTTTAAATCAAGGCCTAGATTAAGTAATAATTACCTCGAATACTCAAATTTCGTTAAACTTTCAAAGCTACGCGAGGCTCAGTGAATTTACTAACATTGGCAACGGCGCCTTTTTGTCACATTCGCATGGCTGACAAATGTTTTAACCACGTTCTGTCGAATTTATAAGATTGTCATTCATTAAACTAAAATGTTCAAAGTGATCAGTTCATAATGATTCAAAATGATACACAAAATGATGTATTTTACCGTGATAAGCATGATCATGAACTGCAGTGTTAGTTTCTGACTGGATACAATAGCAGACATAATAAATATACACCAAGACGTTGTAGAACAAATATGGCAATAATTTCATTAGCTGGATGGGAGCAGTCCTATGGAACAGAGTAAGCCGCACCTCGAAATGCATCAAAATTATATTGTATAATATACTATTTGTATTGTAATTTGCACGTGTACACCTATATGTTAGCTACTAAAGGCTCTTTATTTGTATAATCTGGACTATATATTTACTTTACTGGGTAACTATCTGTATTTTAGTGATACTATTGTAAGATGCAGTGTGGAAATGAATAAACTCTTTCTCTAACTATCTCTCTTTCTCTGTATATATATGAATTATACCAAGCATGTCATGCTTTGTGTCGAAAAACGTACACTCTACCGAGAATTTGATGGATTCATGCATTATATCAGACTGAGCGAATAACCACAGATTCAGTAGTGTGAACGACATCTTAACTGAACAAAACTTTACATGCTTGGCATAATTAATATTATAATGAATATTATGACGGCATAGACTATTAACAACATTAACTTGTTTTATCGTAGTTAATAACAATAGTTTTTATCGCTGTACGTTATACCCTACCATATATATAATTGAATGATTTATGACAGCAATGAATAAACAAATTATTGACCTACCGCCCATGGTTATTTCTGCAGGCTGTGTCTTTGTTGTTTCCATTTGGAAAGTTAAAACCTGAAAAAAACAGCGATGTTTAGGCTATTCAAAATAAAGTCCTAGAATGTTAATTACATGAAACGCTACAGCCATCGGTTCAGGATCAATTGTAGGAAGTAAGTGACAAACTGATATAAATCTTTTTCATTATCACACGTACGTAAAACATTATTATCTAGTTTGATGTTACCAAACGTAAAATTTCTCATGATGTTTGAATCATTAACAGACACAAGAGAAAGGGAGAGAGTGTGTGTGTGTGAGAGAGAGAGAGAGAGAGAAAGAGAGAGTGAGAGAGAGAGAGATGGAGAGAGAGAGAGAAAGAGAGAGAGAGAGAGAGAGAGAGAACGAGAGAGAGAGAGAGGAGAGAGAGCGAGATGGAGGGAGGGAGGGGGAAAGAGACAGAGAGAGAAAAAGAGAGAGGGGGAAGGGAGGAAAGAAAGAGTGAGGGTGAGAGAGAGAGAAAGAAGAAAGAGAGAAAGAGAGAAAGAGAGAGAGAGAGAGAGAGAGAGAGAGAGAGAGAGAGAGAGAGAGAGAGAGAGAGAGCCTCGTTGTGTTTTGAGATGTTGGGTTTTGATTTGAAACAGGAGAAGAACAAGAAATTTTGCGGGACATAAAAACTTTTCTGCAAAGTTATGTTAACTTGTATTATGTTTACCTGGTTGAAAAACCTAGGTAACCGGCAAAGAAAATTTTGAAAACTTTAAGATGTTCTCACCATTGGGGTAAAACGTCATTGGCTCACCTTTTCAGCTTCCACCAAAGAACGTTTCTGGCTCACAAAGAAACGTTTTGTTGATCTTATTGACTTTTTAAAGTTTTGTAACCGTTGCTTAATTTGCAAGAGTGTGTTATGAATGCTCTAATTTTATTTTTTCAAACTTTACGCAGTATTACTTGTTTCAAACGACCTTCTGTCAAATCGCAGTGTCAAACGGTCATGACAGGAGCTTAAATTTGCAAGTTTCCTACAGCGTTGCTGATACAAGCACTGTATGCAATAAGATTATACTAATTTATAGTTCTACTTAGTTAGGGAAGAGGGCGCTACGAATGCTCTGAATAAGCTTCAGACCTTAGTTTAGTTTAAACATGATTTATTATAGGATTGGATGAGACCGTTTGAACAACATGATTTAGGACAGGGCTGTGCAAATTGCGGTCCGCCGAGAGAATTTGTGCGGCGCGCGAAGAGATTTGTCAACCTAATGAAAGTGCGGCCCGGGCGATTAATTGAGTGTATCCAGCTGAAGTCCGTGCAACGATCGCAAAGGTAGTGCGGGTAGTTTTTTCTACTAGATCGTATGCCATTAACCCTTACAAGACGGTTGTAGCTTAATAACACTGTACTACACAGACCGTGTGATACATATTACTAATATGCATTGTACTGAAATTACCACTATCTGTCCTGAAAGTAGAAATATATGGTTTGTAATATAAATTTTAATAACTTCTAAAATAGTTTCTTGAGTGTAGTAGTAATGATGTACGCAGGTCGGATGCAAAAAAAATCGTTATTAGGTCTTTCTGTACTTGGCTCCTTGATCTAACTGTCTGTGGCCCGCAGGAATTGCGGGAAAGTTTAATGTGGCCCGGCTAGTCAGATAATTTGCACACCCCTGATTTAGGATTTTCACCACAACAGACTTTACAAGAACATTTACAGTAAGAATAGACTATAACTACACAAGCTGACAAGTTTTACTACAAGATCATATTAGACATTAGTAACATTTACAGTAAGAATAGACTATAACTACACAAGCTGACAAGTTTTACTACAAGATTACATTAGACATTA